>JAUELE010182081.1:0-13593 GCA_031471655.1 Diodora aspera
AAAAATATACGTGTGTGTTTGATATGTAGTTGGCATTACATTTACGTAGAAAATAAGCAATACTTAGGATAGTGTTTTCGTGTCCTTTAAAGTGGGATACGTGGTCAAACTCGGTGTTTTCTTTTCAAACAACAACTTATAGAACGATAAATATGCATAAAATTATGTCCATACCACGAAAAATACACCAACGATATGGCATGTTTGTCGGTATTACAGCCTCTTCAATAGCCTCATTTATGTTGGGGCCCCCATGCCATACAATAGAAAAGAACGATATTCGTAAACCTCAGAAAAATGTTCAATCACATTTGCAAATAGATGCATTCGGCGTATTATTCGGAAAGCATTGGGAAATCGACGGAACATTCTGAGAGAAAGGTTTTTAATGAGACAGGTTATTTGAAAGTAGAACTGAAATATATCAGTCTGCATCTGCCGGGACTAAGGGAATACGGCGTTATTGAATTAGGCATACACTTTTAAAATGTATGATTGACAGTTTATGTTATTTATTTCACACAGATAGATAGCACCAGATATAATGTAGCGTTCGGGAGCACGTATCTAACTTAACTATGCTTGGAAACTAAGTCATGCGTGCGTTTGGTTACATTCAGGACTCTGTCGTGGATTTGCTGACGCAAAGAAATAATTTCATTGCTGCTTTAGTTATGACAGTACATCAGATTACCACTGTTTGACAACTGGGGGCTTTTCTAAGTTCTGCTAAGTTGCGAACTCAAAGTAGTTGTCACTGTAGCTCAATATCTTTAATTTGTGGGCTATAAACTTTTCGATGGCACTCCATGTCAAGAAAACATATATACAGGTTACTATATACGTTACACAAGTTGAAAACATTTCAGTTTTCGCTATCGTCATTTGCTTATTTCTTTAAGCTAATTTTCCTCAAGGAAAATCTGTGGAACAGTATATTACACATAATTTCATCAAAATGTTGTTTTACAAGCTTATGTGTATAAAATGAAAGCGTTACTGAGGCAAACAGACTCAAACCAGTTCCCTTGGTGATAGGGGTGGCGGGGGTACATCGTTCTCTGCCCCGGGGGTCCAAAAATGGCCTATGAACCAGGGAATAAAAACTGGATGACTACTGGAGACTAGAAACGGGGTGGGGGTGGCGAAAGAAACTATGTACCTCCTGATGAAATTCATCTCAGAAGTCGGTCACTCAACAGAAAATAATTGCTCAGAGCTATATTCCTCTATTGTACATGTATCTGCAAAGGAAACGTTTGACTTGTGTTTAGGGTCAATAGTTTTGTGATGACTCTTAACAATTGTAGGTTGCGGGTTGCGAGCACCTGTCTTAACCGAGCTGTTATCATACATTGCAGTTGCTCTCATTCATTAGGATGTCTAAACTGACCGTGTTTCTCCTTACAACCGCCAGGCACGACTGTCCGTGGTGTGTTCTGTCTGTTCCTGGCTATCATGTACAAGATAAGGCAGCGATCTTCTTCAGTCAAACTGATTAAATTCAAGTTTCTTCTTGCTAAAGCGTCGATGTAAATGTCGGCATGACGCTCTATACTTGAATCCGACTGGACAGACTGAATAGCCTTGCTCCAAGGATTCACTGTAATATATTTTACCATACTTTCAGCCTGTGTAATAAAAATTAGCAAGTCTAGATAACACCACAGTACAGACAGTCTCAGAGAAGATAATTTACTTGTTGATGATAATGAAATGTTTGAAACTAGGAATTTTCTTAGAGACATGTGCAAGTCTACTAACTAATTGCTTCTGAGTTTATTTCGCATGGGCTTTTCAACTTGCTGATCTCAGATACGGTTAGTTTATTGCAGGAGGAAGCTCGCATTACCCATTGTATGATTGATGCGGTGAAACCTGCTAGTTAGGGCTGGTACTCACGGACCAAGAATCTAGACAACGCCCTAGATCACCTCTACCCACAGGGGGTTAAATCACTAATGTGCCAGTAGATCAATGACAAATATGACCAATCATTTTCTAATTTTCCAGCCTCAAATTAATCAGAACTAGCTTGGTTCGACGATATTTGTCCGTTTAGTATTTTCGTAGTCCATTACAATATGTGGTATTACTCCCTTTGAGTACGATGTATAATACCTAGAGTATTGGAAAAAGTCTATATATTATACCTCATACACACATACACACACACCCACACACACACACACTCAAACAAAGCGGCTCCCTCCCTACGATTGTTCCGCACTCTCTCTCTCGGTCTCTGTCTCTCTCTCTCGGTCTCTGTCTGCCTCTGTCTCTGTCTGTCTGTCTCTCTTTCTCTCTGTCTGTCTCCGTCTGTCTCTGTCTGTCTCCGTCTGTCTCTGTCTCTGTCGCTCTCTCTCTCTTTCTCTCTCTCTCTTTAATTCACCACGTGTCTGTCTTCATTTGAGAGAGCTCCTTTCCATGGCAAATCGCCGAGATGAGTGGTGAAATTGTATATCACATGGTTGAATGCGTCCTCACAAAGCCCTGGTGTTGGTTAAACAACGATGTTAAGGAATGCAGACAGCCTTGCAACAGGTCTATATAAATCAACGCTTCACTAAACACTTTGAAAATGCAACGTTCATCCTCTACGTTGTGCTGGCGCTAGGAAACGACAGTTATGACACGACCATTAAACATCCTTTTAGTCGCTCCACACTTAGAGAACTGTCACCAAAACGTAAACAAATACCGCTCACATTAGCTAAGTTAAGTCCTTGCAACGTGTGCCGTCGATCAGCGAAACCAGTTTATGTGAGGCCAGCTGGGGCGAAAGGAATCGATCCCTTGTACATGTACTAGCGAAGGGCATACAGACGGGCATGAGATAGGTGATATTTTAGGACGTGATAAAGAAGGGTATAGATTTCACTACCCTGAATACCCTCGGAGAACAACGTGTGGGTAGCAGGAAGCCCAATATATCAACTACTTTCTGCCGTCGTAGATCTATCTGGACACGGCGTCCGGCTCCATACACAGGTGTGATAAGAAGGTGCTGACATTGTTGACTGGAGAAGAGCCGGATTTGTACATGGCGCGCGTTTACTAGGAGAACGAAACTTGAACAGAACAACGACTTGTAAGGAAAGGAGTAGACAAATCGAGTTCAAGTCACAACACGGATATACACTGGCGTAGTTATGTGAGTATATCAAAAACATATAGCATCTAAATGCGTGAAGTAGGTGGTCTGAAATTTGGGACAATCACGGCCATCAATGAACAGTTTAGGAGCATTGGCTACTTTTAGCTATTTGATCATATAGTGTTCACTTCAAGACAGATGATCGATTTCGTAATGATTTCAGATGATAAAACTCGAGGTCACAGAACGGCAAGGGGTGGGTGGTGAGTGGGTGTGGGCAACATATTAATTTCACTTATTGTAACAGACCACAGTTCAGTTCTTACATTTTCACATTTACACCGTAGTGTCATAATTCTACTCTAGTGCTGTTTGTGGATTGTTCTGGAATAACGATTGCCTCGGATATATTTCTGTTTGTGTTCTAGTTTCTCGAACAATTATACACGTTGCTATGGTTACTAATAGCTTCCGTATACCTCTGACACTTTCTGTTCATTTTATGGCTTTATACATTCAAAGCAGTTGATTGAAATATCTTGATAAAGCTAACATCAAATAACGTTGTGTTTGAAAACTGAGGATTCGATCAACAAAGAAGCCGCACATTAAGCCTAGATTTCTATATACAATACCTATTCCAGGAGTAAATACCCTTGCAGAAAATGAGCAAACTCAAAACTATAATGAAATGTTTGTAGATGTTACACATATGCTTCAGAACATGTATTATATGTAAGATAGTCTACATTTGAAATATGCTGAAAATGTAAGACAATGACAAAAACTATTAATTATTATAGTGGTCGAAAAGAAATTCTTAAGTTTCTATTAAAGAAGGTTTGGAGTTTCCCTTGTCTATTTGTACTGTGTACCAATCTGCCTTAACGTATGGGTGGACAGTAGCCGAGTCTATACCCAATCTAATTGGAAGATCTACTCTGTACAGAACACGTAGTGGAGGGGAAACATGTAAGTGGGTTAATCCAGACGTTTTTCCGCCTATATTGACAACAGAAATATGTATTTTGGTTCTTTACCTTGCGTGTTATGAAAACGGCTTTCAGTAAGCAAATACTCAATACAGGTGGAAGGTGACCTGGGTCAGACAGTAGTTTGAAGGACAACGATACGCGGTGGACTATAAAAACAGTTGCATCTTATGAGAGGATTAATCACTTATTCTAACTGGTTCACCACTTTAGGTTTGCTGAGGATACTGCAATTCAAACGAGATAGAATAAACATGTTATTTCCCGTAGAAGGCATACTGCATTCATTATCTATTATGGGAAGGGCTCAGGTTGGGTCCTTTCATATAATGTCGGAGTAGCCTAAGTCACGTGACCTGTTGCAATTCAAACTTCGGTAACAGGTCGGGTCGTTAAAATCTTCAGTTTGCATCATCCACTAACTTACATGTCAAACGCGACCGTTTTAAAGTTGGATACGTGCTCCCGTGTACTAATAGGTCTGGTGCTATCTGTGTGAAATAAATAACATAAACTGTAAATAATACATAGTAGAGTATATGCCTAATCAAACATCGCCGTATTCCCTTGGTGCCGGCAGATACAGACGGATTTATTTTCCACTTTCAAACAGGCAGGCTCATTCCGAACCTTTCTCTGAGGGTTTACCGAAGAATGTTCCGTCGATTTCTGAATGCTTTCCGAATATGAGCAGAATGCATTCATTTGCAAATGTAACGTTTCCGAAAGTTTACGAATACTTCAAGATTCAGTCGAAAAGTCCGGAATGTTTTTTTCTATTTTCATGGCATGGGGTCCCAAAATAAATGAGGTTATTCAAGAGGCTGTAAAACCGTCACACATGCCATGTCTTCTATGTATATTCGTGGCATGTACATAAGTGTAGGTATATTTATCGTTCCATAAGTTGATATGCACTGAGAAAGACAACATGCACTGATCTGTGTCCAATTGATGAAAACAATTGTATTTTGCAATCACGTTATCAAAATTGAATTCATGCAAGTTTAAAACATATTCAACTTTCTAACCTGACAAGATACTGTACAAGAAAAGTGTTCATCCTTGGCTATTCTGACTGGTAAAAGAAACGAATACGATAATATACAATACGAAGCGAAGTGCAGTTTCGTCACTCCAGATTGAAGACTGTGTAAACGAAGTTTGCTTTTGTGGCATATGGCAAGTGTCGCTACAACGAGCAAAAGAAGCTGTTTTATTTTGCAGTTTTCGTATTTTATGGTAGTACTCAGATATCAGCGTCAGATTCAGATATCAGACGTGATGTCAGTTCTACTCTAGCTGGTGCACGAATACAGCGAACTCTTAATTAAAGCAGATGAGTGTACAGCCCAGTTTAATTTAAATAATGGTTCAACCGTGCTACTGGACTCGTTACTGTTTGGGCTCCGCAATTAAAACCATATTATCATGTCGATAGATTGTCAAGTCCCTAGAACTGTAAAGTAAAAGTATTTTAAATATATATTAGTATGTAAAATCAAAGGCAGGTTATTAAATAACCCTGAGACTAGCTGCCTTTCCTAGCTGTGCTAGACTAAAATATAGCCTCTGAAGTAAGATTAATTTCTCATTTTGTTTAATTAAATTTAAATATATACATTTGTAATAAAATAACTAATATCCCAGAGAATCTGCTCATTACAGAAGTTGCAGCTATCTAGACTGGGAAAATATCTAGACTGTATGCTTGTCTCTGTTATGACAACACTTCAGGATCTGGATGACAGACTATTGGCTGTGCCTGAGGCAAGCAAAATTACAGAGATGACTATAGTATAGTGAGATGTTCAGTTTCATCTGCCTTCACTCAGGGTCTTGAAGAAAGTCTAGGTTGAGTGTTGCAGAATGAAGCTGTGGGCATGCTTGACATTAAATTTGTCAAGACCATAAGGCTGTAAAGTTCCTTCAATATAGTTTAAATCAAAGGCAGGTTATTATTCATGTGACTACACTGCCGGGCAAAAGAAACGATACCAAATGATGTCAGTTATTTTCCTTTACGTCTTTCTGTCATAGTTGATCAAAAGGATGCTAGGATTTCAACGAGTGTAATTTAATTGAGATCATATCGTTGATAAAACATTCCTGATATTGAAAGGATATCTCTTGCATATCCAACGCAATTGTGAATTTATTCAGTAGTCTCTCAAAATCTTGGCATCGTTTCTTTTGCTCGGCAGTATATATTGTCTTTCCTAGCTGTGCCTTAAGCAGCGATGGTTATGTGAGTGAGATGTTCAGTTTCTATGCCTTGACTCAGGGTTTTGACAAAAGTCTATGTACATGTTGAAGCGGAATGACCTGGGCTGACCTAAATTTCTTAAGTTGGTCCACTTACCATATAGAGATGACAGGTGTAACAAGAAAGCTGTCTACCTGTTCGAAGACAAACGAAGATGTCAGATTTGATTGAACACTTTCGAAGATAATCTTAGAGAGATCTTGTAGCGCAGGTCTTGTCTGTAGTTGCGTGAGTCGCCAACAATCAATGTATTTCACCCACATAGGTGTAGGGTGCGCTACTAAAATCAAAATTTATCTGAAGATAACTGTCGAAGCTAGAGACAAGAAAACATTGTCTCCGAGTTGAAAATAAACCCTATTTTGTGATTATGCATGGTTGCGTTCAGCTAATGGGATTTGCAAAGTAAGGTTAGGCCTATATCGTTTACATGTTGCTTGTGAAAACCTGTGAACCTTGATGTGTGACGTCAGTTCTACATTAGGAATGTCATACACAGTATTTATCTGAGAACTGAAAACACATTAAGCTTATCCGCAGGAAAGCTGACAGATGCTGGATAATGTTTATTACTATTTCAGGTTCACCTGAAATCATTTGAGTTTTGACATATGGTTATAGGCTTATGAAACATGAAACACATGTATGTATGTATGCAAGCATACCACAGATGCATGCACAGGCAGACAAAGACAGTCAGGGAGATACATACATATATACATGCATACATGTACGTACATAAGGACAGACAGAGAGACGCAAACATGCACGCTTACATACATACAGTTCAGTTCAGTATGTGTATTTGTAATAAGGCCTTGGGCCCATATACAACAAATAGAAAACACATAGGCACATAGACTTAATATACAAAATTACAAATACAATCAATAAGCATTTTCAATATCTACAAGGCAGCGTTGTCTATACTTGAGACTATGATGAGTATACAAGTCAGTGTTAAAATGGTCTGGTAGTGAGGCATCGTTAAAGCTCAATATTTATAACATGTAGTCATAGGAAAAGGAAATGTTTGTTAAATATTTATGTCTCAAATGTTCATATTTAGGGCAAACAAAAAGAAAGCCATATTCGTTTTCGACGCAGTCGTCGCCAAAATGGCACAGACGCTGGTTTTTGGACAATACATACAGTCATCCTTTGTTACACAGCAAATCATTTAAGCCTAATCTAACACGTATCAAAGTGTTTCCTAACTGTAAGTTATTTAGAGAAGAGAGGCATTTTTTTGCTGATAAACAAGATTTAAAACGCTTATACATATCATAACGGGTGCTTTTATCTAAACATACATACATACATACATGCATACATCAATGCATGCATGCATGCACACAAACAGGCAGACATACCCACATACAGACAGACAAAGACATACAGACAGACATACAAACATGTATTCATACAGACATACAGACACACAACCACACAATTATACATACTTCACACATACACATACGTACGCACATACGTACATGCATCGTACACAACATTCAGGTTGGACCTGTTTCCACCCTGCACATGAACATATCTCACTGACAAATGACGTCGTACCGAGCTCTCATAAATATACCAGGACGATGAAGCCCGGTGGTAAACATGACCCTATCCCGGCAACAGCCACGATTGCGTGCAGGCTTTCCACTCTGGGTTACACCAATGTCTTCTCTGGTCTTTCATCCACAGTACGACTGATACACAAGTAAATATGATTGGCTATTGCCTTAGTGAATAGTCAACAGGAAATGTATTATTGACTCATCACGGATATGTGCACCTGTGCATCGGACATTAATTCACTGTCTATAGGACCACAGACCACATTTATACACAGGTAACAGATAAATACAGTGCAACTTCTTGAGTCAATGGTTACGGGACTTAAATTTCCTTAAATGTGGTAATCTCCTGTACATGCACAAAACTACATCTGCACGTACATCTTTCTGAAACTCGAAAACGTTTGTCAGCTCTCTCTCTCTCTCGCTCTCTCCCTCTCTCTCTCTGTCTGTCTGTCTCTCCCTCTCTCTCCCTCTGTATCTAGCCGATTTCGAGTGATAATTATCCCTTTCTGAGCGTAAACATACATTAAGGTAAAGACAAAGTATACACTTATAACTGCTTAAAGTCAATACATTTATTACGAAGAAAATATCCTTGGATCCTCATTGAAGGGCGAAACTCTGCGCTTTAATGGTCAAATTGTGTTTCTCATTCATACTTCTTTATACTTGACCGTCTAATTACAAGAGTTCGTCAGTGACCCCTGGACATTTACAGAGGGCTAATAGGGCTTCGATAAACAGTCATAGGCGTACACGCCGGAGGGTCAGGGGGCAGTTGCTCCCACCCTCAAATGCGGGCAAAATGGCTCAGAATTCGGGCAACAACGTCCCAAGATTCGGGCACAGCAGAGTTTCAACGTTGTTTTTATTTTTGCTTCTCGGTTATTCTAGGTGGTAATTTTTCGGGCAAAAAGGTCATCACTGCCCCTCAACTCCGAGGGTGCCCATACGCCTATGTAAACATTGTATTATATTGTATTGTTCTATATTATATCCTGTCCTTATCCATTCTATCCCATTCTACTTTTTTTTGGTTATGGTACATTTGACACAACATTTGCCAGTTTGAATATAACAAAGCTCTTCTGCTGTACTGTGAAAAATATCATTGTGTTCTATAAAGTCATGTTTCTCTATTATCTGTCGTTTAAATGCGGATATTGTTTTAGAAGTGCACGATTCACTAGCAACAAGTTCATGTGACCCATATCGTTATCTGATTCACGTTCCGCGTTCCTCTCCAAATGTTTGCACAAGTAATATCACAAATGTGCTATATACCATGCACAACCGTCCGTCTTCCGGGTTGAGTGTATGCACATCAAACGGCATTTTTAGTTCATATTTTAAAAATCGTGCGTTGTGTTTAAATTGCAACCTGGTGAACATTATATATATATTTATCAGAACGTGTAGAAGTAAATGTGCTTGCATTTTTGTTTAAGCTGCAATGATAAAGCATATTCTCAAGTTGGAGCACAAGGCTGGAGTATGTTTGTAGTCAGGCAATGGCTCCTCCATTGACATAGCACCTACTTGGTCAAATTCTGTAATGACTGTACAGGTGATCGGTTAATCTGATGTAGTTTGGTAGACTGTTTGGTGGAATGTCTTCTGAGGGCTATGATCATCCCAGCAGAAGAGGTTGGAATCATTGCTGCAGGAGCCAGTCTAGCTGCGTCATAATCAGGTGTCTCATCATGCGTTGATCATGGGGCGCGGGATCGTGCAGTGGTTAGCGTGTTGGCCTAGCGAAAATGGTTTGGCAAAAATGGTTTGAATAGGGCTTGGGTGCCTCTTTTTCAGCCCGGAGATTGGAGCCTGACATTGTGGTGATGAGGCTGAAAGATTGCCGATAACCACGTAACATCAGATATCACTCGCTACTATCTGATCATTAAGTCTTCCTGTATAATGTATTCGTCAGTACCAGCCGTACGTCGAAGGTATCAATTAATGTAACTCCTGATTGGTAGCACGAAACAGTCACCTGCAATAAATTCTAAAGTCCATGATTAACACATTTAAAAACGAGTTGAAAAGATTGCTTATATTCCCAGTTAAACACAAAATTAAATACAATGAATGTTATGGATGTTATCAAATAGTAGGCAAGTCGTTTACCGGAGATCGGTTTCCGCTGAGAATTCACGAAATCATTTTGTAAGCAGATATATAGACAGAACTTGCGTTTGGTTAGTTTTGTTTTGTAAGCGCAAGATGTTGTTTAGCGGTAAACCTGATCTATAACAAATGCAATAACCATTAAATAAATCATTAGTTTTGTAAATAAATAAAATTAATCAGATAAGACCAACGGAGAGAGGTCACCGTGTTTGATTTGCCAAATAGGTCCTGAATCTCCTGAATCAATCTCAGAACATGGGTGTCCATATCTGTACATCATGCAAATGCAATTAACTATCCACCATCGTAAACTCGCTTAACCAGACAGTTAAAACAAAAAACTCTAAATATATGTTGAAGTCTATAAGTTGGTCATATGTGTTAACACATACATGTACAAGGATCGAAGCGTGAGTGAGGGCAGTAATGGGTTTTGGATGTATGCAACTCAGCATATATCGTTATAAGCCAAGATATATAAGCAGTTTGGTGTATTGGACATCACGCATGCATTACACGTTGAAACGACGTGAAGGAATGTCACACGGCTAGTGACATGACATTTACAGGCTGTACATGAACACATGTACATTTCACATAAATCATAAAGCAGTAGCTTCTCCAAATAGCCGTCTGAGCAGAGTTGCTTCACTTCAGAATTCAGGATACTTATTCAAGTGCATCCAGCTGATTTGGCAGGCTGTAAGTAACCACTTTGTTCCAAAATAGTCACCTGCAGTAATATTTTACAAAAATATTTTTTCCAAAAAGGCTTTCTGGAAATATTTATTCTTTAATATCTTTAATAGTAACTCATTTCATAATACCAAATTGAGATTGATTTTTAGTAAAAAGCAAAACAAAAGAGACCCATCGTTATTTGGTTCGGGTCAGATGGTGCACGCAGGTTTAACGTAGCAAAGATTTCCCTGTTTCCCTTCGAACCTGTTTGCATAAGATTCTCTTCTAGCAGCCACAACAGAGCTGTATTAATAATATCTTAATGTGATTCCGCGATCTCCTACTGCCAAGACTCCGACAGATAATCAATACTGGGAAAGCATCTTACCTTAATAATACCGTGGGCAGGTAATTCGCATAAGATTACATCTGGCGTTAAGATGGAAGCAATTGGATAGCAACGATTGAGGAGTGAAGACACGACGTAAGACTATTTCTTTCCCATGTTGACCAAGAAAGGTTTTCTCGCTCAGAGTAACTTCAGAAAGAAAGAGGTCACTTTCTCAATTCGAATCTTTAGAATTATGGGACTCAGAACATATTTAGGGTTCAATGTGTACGGACTAGTAAACTACAAGCAATAGAATGATTTGGATAACGGTTGCCTTCATTAATTTGAAGCTGTAGCACTACGATGAAGATTATGTCCTTCACGAACGCAAGTAACCTGAGCAGCAGCTAGTCGTGACAGATTTTAGCAGCAAACCATGCAGCTGTCGTCTATAGGTAGAATGTCTATCAGTTATAGTGTAAAGCAAGTCAATTTTATTTGTATGTTTTCATTTTTATATTGTCCAACCTTTTAAAATCCCACTTTTCACTCTTTTGGTTTTCACAGTTATCGCCCTTATATATATATAATAGTTATCTCCCCTTTACGCTCATCTTCGCAAAAGTATCTCCATTCTTACACAGTATCTCTCTTCTGTAATATACTCATGGTAATAACAGTTGTCATCCCCTAGGATCACGTATTTTGGGACGTAAATGATAAAAAATATTTCTAGTCTTCAAAAATGTTTTAATATACATGTATCTGGGGTGACAACCATTATTACCATGAGCATATACATGTACTGTGACTTTATTAATGATTTAGTTGTCCTTAGTTACACTTTGAAATGCAGTCACACTGACAGACGCAAGCACCAATCTATTCGTTGTGTACGAATATTCATTGAAACACTATGACCAAGTAGAGATGTTTGTTTTCTTTCAGGTAGCAAACGGCGTCGGTAATTGGCACTGGAAAGGTCCTAATAATTGCAGCACGGAAGAAAGAGGTTATATTTGCCTCCATCAATCGCCAATGTAGGCGTCTGAAGATCGAAAGGATAAATCAATACAAACTCTATGTGACGGCAATAACACACCTGTAATCAAGAACACAGGTGCGGAGACAGGTGATGATGGAAGGTAAGTTATAATACGTCATTCTTCACGTCGTTCATCAGTGGTCATTTCACTGATACCCCTGAGATTGGGCATCTGCCACACCTCTAGCTGTCACCTAAAGGAGTTAATCGATTATATTGAGGGTTAGGCTTGCATACTTAAATGGTTTGTATATACCAGGGATATCTTAGCGAAGTCCCGATGGCTGAGTTGTCTACATCGCTGAGCTTTACTGCTGGCGATGGGTGTCTAACCCTGAAGGCGCGAGTTCGAATCCCAGACGGTACTCAGCCGCAGACAGTGGCTGGTCCCTATATAAACTTGTAAACATATATCAGTGACTACAAGTAACAAAATGATTTTATTAACAGTAACCGTCATGCGTCAAAAGATGACCAGTAACTTTGTGTAGCCAAAGATATGTTCCTAGATTCGCCACAAGACAACTCTAACCTCCTTGTTCTAGCCGCGTTAAATGTAAGGTGGTCCAAAGATTAGTCTCATAAAGTGTCAGAGCTGAATAATTTGGTAAATATATGCCAATTTATACGCCGTGTTAGCCTGACGATCGTATGTGTCCACGGAACTGTCACCCAAGGATGAATAATAAAAGAGTGCATTAAAATAATGACACTTACTGCTTCCTCGTGGAAAACGTCCTGGGAATACTCGTGTGTCATGGGCGACTCTTTTACTGTATAAATGTACGGCAGGGTGTTGTCAGGTTTGTCGAGACTGAAGCGCAAACGCACGGACCGTTTTTCTCAGTAAGGCAATATAATTCAATCTTCAGACTGGAGAGCAATTAAAACCGGTCTCGTGGGAATCATCTATTGAATTTCTGATTTTGTTCTTCTCTTTTCGTTTGGGTTTTTAAAATGACCTTCCAAGCTTATCGGATTTCAAGCACGGTCTGTTTACAGTAGGGAAAAGGTCTGTATCTGCAGGAGAGTGCTACGTGTTTTGATGAGGTGAAACATGCTAGTTACGGCTGGTACTTAAGAACCAAGGGTTATCATGGTTATGCAATGATGGAACTGAGTATTCGATCATCACTATAAGATAATGAGACTAAGTTGTCTCTCTTCTCTCTGTCCTTCTCTCTTTCCATTCTCCACTTTTCCTGCGATATTCGAACCCGAACTTTTGATTCTTGGACACCTGTCTTCCGTTACACTGGAGTGCCTGTGTCTGCCGGTTGAGCAATCCCGTCATATTGTTCAGGAGCAGTTTGGACGTTCAAAAAGGTTTTTGAAATAATACTGTCGGCTCAACATCAACTGACTGTTTCGGAAGAGGTGTGGAACCGCTTTAACGAATTAGATTAGCTGGAATGGGAGCTACTTTGAAACTGTAACACTTTCAGGAACAATATAAAATATTTATCGT
>JAUELE010182190.1:0-13593 GCA_031471655.1 Diodora aspera
CGGGCAGAGTCCAACTCTGTGGGCACCACAGGTGTGAAGCCAATGGCTGATGGCCTGGTCAACCTTTCCCAGAAAATGTTGAAAAATAGTGAGGGAATGATTTTAGATTTTACATGGTTTTCACAATCTTTCAGCCAAATCACCACAGTGTCATCAAGGCCATGTTGGTGTGAGACTTCAATCTCCAGGTTGAAAGAGTTGCACCATGATTACCAAGGCTGGCATATCACTGGACCATCCTGCGCCCCATTGAAAAATAGATTTGATTTGGTGCATTTATCTTTACAGTGAAAATGTTGTAGTGCTATAGGCTTCATCATAAGGTTGGCTTTGCCACAGGTCACCCCCTCTATATCTGCCTCTGCCATGTAAATCACATCCAAGCGTTTCATACAATATGACTAATAATGCACCAGTAAAAGGACACCAACCATCTGGGAAGAAATCAGTTTGTATCAGTTAGTGTTGTTACAAAGTATCTTTAAATTTTACAACTCAAGCAGCCCAAGCCCGGCCCTGTTGTCAGATTCTGGTTAGTGAAAGCATTTAAGGGATTTGCAGAGATTCCCCAAACCCAGTGCCAAAATCGGTGAGCTTGGTGAATTCCTGGCTAAACTTCATCCCAACACCAATGCCAATGCCTCTATAGAAAGTCCTCGTAAAATTCTGAATCCCTTCAACCGTAGATTTACATTTAGTCCCAGAAATAAGCTTAATCTACAAAATTATATCCATAATATAAAAAATAATAAACTCAGAAAAGAGCCCAGAGATATTCCTAATTTCTGGAGCTGAAAATTCCTAGACCTGCTAAATATCTAGACTTGGATAGGTTCCATTTTCTTTGTATACTCTAGGGTATGGGAGACGGACTACCTCCACCGTTTACAGGCTCATTAATATTCTGCTTGTCCCAGCTACATTACAAAACAGTGTAACAAGAGCAAGGAGTAGTATGGGTCTTGACAATAAGGAATACAATTATGTTCATGGATATATTGGTGGCATCACTCTCATAAATCAAACCTGACAGTACACATTGCATGCGTCCCTACACATGAGCCAGGGTTTAGTCCCTCTACTATTCATATTAGTAGAACTGAAGGAATCAGTTGAACCTGAAGTGTTCTCTGTCTACTGTTACTGAAAGCATCTGTCAATCAGTAAAAGATAAAATGGAATATCATTACTTAAAACATAGGAATTGACATTCAGCCTATCCAAGGAGCATTAACCCAATTTTATCTCTTCAGGCTAAATGTCCTTTTCCACCACAAATCAATACGATCTTTGGCAGATGCAGATATTCTGTGAATATGCAATGAAGACATTTATCCCCTAACACCATACGGATTTCCAGAGAATTGTAAAGATCACTCTTGAATGTAATGAATTACTAGCCGTGCCTGATATGCAATTCATAAAGGGATAAGGTTCGTCTGGACTCTCTACTATTGTCTGTGCTGCCATTGGTCAATCTGTTCTCCCTTATGATCATGACCTCCAATCACCTTTGACTTACCAGTGGCAAGAGCAAAGGATTTTCCTCTTGTAATGCATACCAATATCAAGATGAGCTTATTTGTGACACTGCAAGCTAGAGATAAAATGGACATACAGTGAATATATGAATGACTGACTTTACAACAATTAAGATCTTAAGCCAACTTCTAAGTTTGAACTTCTTTGAGTCATGGTTCTATCACTATGTCCTATGATAGGTCCAGGTCGGTGCCCTGCATATGGTCCAAACTAGTAATATTAAACTCCTTGCACATTCCACTCCCACACGATTCAGTAATTTAAAGAAATTCATTAAAATTTCAAAATTGCTCGTTCATTCTATGATGGTGTGGAATAGCATAGTGGTACAGCATGTTTTAGTAATCTGTTAAACTTGAAAATTTGAGGTTTTGATCCCACCCAAAGACTCTCGATCCTTTCAAACCAAATCCACAGTGATGCGTGGCATTGTGCATCCACAAAATCTAGGATATATATGACTCCCCCAACGGTCCGTCATATGCGTTGGAATCACTCGTATTCACGGCGATCATCTCGAGGACAGCGTTTTGACCAATCAGTGAAGCTTCCACAGTAAAAGCTTGCATTCAATCATGTGGCATGTGTTTTCTAATACTCAGTGAAGTAAAGAAGTCATGTGTTTAAGTTTATCAAAAGTTACTTCTCTTGCTAATTCTTCTCATGCAGTTAATGCAGCATTTCATTGGTTGTCTATATTGAGCACGTTTGAACTTTCCATATTCACAAAATGATCATCGTAAATAGGAGTGTTTCCAGGGTATATGACAGACTGTTTGGGAAGTCCTATATGCCCCTGGATTTCGAGGATGGACATTGCTGTGATGTGCCTGAAAGGTTGTCAAACTCATGTTAACAACCAAAATGACTGACTCAGTCTCTTCAAATACTCTGTGTTAAAAATGTAGAAATTGATCTTAGCTTGCCAAAACGAATTTTTTAAAATTGAATTGACTTGATGGTTTACACTGCAAGAGTATTATTTCAGTGAAGGTGGCTACTGGAAATTGACCACTGACTACTTTGCTTCCTCAAGCCGCCTACTTTGAATAATCAATCCCACAAGTTTCAATTAATTCCTATTAACTCCCACAAGTTCAGATTAATTCCTATTAACTTTGGGCACGGAGCGCTGGAAAACCCCAAATATTACAACCTTCAATTAAGTAAGCATCAGTGTTGTCTCATGAAATCAGGCCAGAATTAAGACACTGTTTGCTGCTAACAGACCAGTATCATGTATCCGTTATGCTGTGTTGGATGAAGAAATGTTCAGGGTAGCAGAAAACGCTTTTTGTAACACCGAAAGTATCCAATTTTCAAGAAGAAATGACATCTTGGAAAATGCTGGAAACCTTTCAACATTGGGGAGGGCAGTGTTGGGGTGGAAGCCAGTAGTTCAACCTTGCTTGCACAAGCCTCTGCTTTTCAAAAACCTCCAGCCACTACAAAACTTACTGAAAGCACTATATATATGAACTTTGGCTAAAACTATCAATATAACATAAAATAATGATTCATTAAATATACAAAGGAACAATAATTGGTCTGGACCAGGTCTCAGGACAGACCCCTTTGTTAAACATTTCATTAAAACATGAATGTAAACATGGTTTTAATATGTTTTGCACCTTTTATCATATCTGACAAAACATCATCGAGAGCAGGAGATCTTAAAATTGTATCAATTGCATCCAGCATTTCTTTCACAGTAATTTCTGATTTTAAAATGTTACTTTCAATGTCAGACGGGTATTCACTTCTTCAAATTCATTATAGATATCACCAACAAGATAATTTGAGAAAACATGCTTAAAATGAACAAGCCATTCTGTATTTGTAATATTGTTGTGTACCAGCAGTGGATTCCACAATGATTCAGTTTACGCTTATATCAGGCTTGACCCTTAACTTCTTTTGAATAGTCTATAAAGCTTTACAAGTGTCATAAGTAAAGAAATTCGCACAAGAGAAGATGTTGTAAGCATTTGGCTGCAGTTGACAAATGCAAAAAATAGTCGTCTGGACTGCTGCAGGAACCTTTCTGAATAACGAGGATCTGATCGATGAACTGACGAGGAAACATGCCTTTTAAAAGAATATCAGTGGAGAACGAATCAGTTAATTTGCAAGATGTTAAGGTAGAAACGTAATTTGTTATATTGGATATCTGTCAGAGTCCAAATAAATATTTCCAAACTGGTGCTTAAATCTGAAATTTGCATTGCAGTCACCAGTTTAAGGCAAGATCACTTGGGAGGATTTAATAAAACTGAAATACTTCAAATGTAACTGATGCTGAAGCTTTAAAAGTTACATTTTCCTAAAACCTTGCAGTGATATAGACTGTTTGTGATGACTCACTCTGTGCTGAAATTTAGATCTTATGAATGTCATTAATAGAAAACTTAACTTATGGATTTCCACTTCTTTATTTGGTAAACACGATGTTTCGACAGGTGCTTGATAAAGCCACTAGCACCTGTGTCGAAACGTTGTGTTTACCAAATAAAGAAGTGAAAATCCATAAGTTAAGTTTTCTATTAATGTCTGGAATACTTCTAAAATGCCACTGAAAGACTCATAAATGTCCTCAAATGAATATGTGATTTAAAAAACCAATATTTTAATCGCAAATTCTGGAGATCCAGATACACATTTTGTTGTCAGCATTTATGGAAATATTATCGGAGTTTTCCGTTAATCTATATTTAAATGCCTTTAAATGCCTGGTCACAGACCAATCCAATCCACTCCCCCCCTCAATAAACGCGTACCTTAAATGAAGGTTGCCTTGATTAAATGCCAGGGGAAAACGTGAGTGAGTGAAATGAAGTTTAACGTTGCTGTGGGCATGTCAAAAGTGAAGCTGATTATAAATAAATTGATACAGTAGGTCTGTAAAGCTAAAAACATATTTCAAACACTTCATTGAAAAAATAAACGCCTGTCTTAATTAAACACCATGTCAAAATGCTTTCAGAAAATTTAACATCCGCATTTAAATAAGGAGTTATGGTTGTGTTGTTGAGCCTTAAAAAAGATTTGCTACAAAGTGGTTAAACTGTTTGCAGCTGCTTTCATTCAAAACCTAATGATATCACTCTGTGAATGGTAAGACTTATTGTTTGACGGAAACTCTACTTGGTTCTTCATAGCTGTCAATGGCAGATTCCCTGCTCGTTTTCAATTGGTGACAAACCTTACAACCTCAAGAGCATTGTAGATATTGCATTAGTCGGCCCTATAGTGTCGCCAGCTTTCGCCTTGTATACAGCCAGCCGAACATCAATACTCTCGCGACAGAGGAAGGACTGACAGTGCTTGGTGAATTGCAAGATACGAGTTGAAGCTTGCCGCAGTGTGAGACAACACCTCTGCTGGACAGGTGTTTAGACTGAGGCTTGTAACGGCACTAGAGTAAATCAATTTTGAAGCAGCGACAGGAAACTGTCAGTTCTCTGCAGCATACTTACTAAAAACAATATGTTGGCCAAATGTTTAAAGACTGAGCCAAAGACGGCGGGATTACAGGAGAGGTTCTGACTTGGACAATGCTTACTGAACAGAGCAAGGATCTAGGTGACTGAACAGCCTCAGGATATGTGGATTATTGGCTTGAAAAGTTCCTGTGTTTAATTGGAAAACTTGCCATGGTGAATAGACAAGTGTTCAGGAAGACGTTGTCTGTCTGACTGGACATAATGACATGAGTGTTTCTTGATATCCATACATTTAGGCATGCAGTTACATTGTGGTATCAGTATCACATAAAGAAAAGGGATGGGTATTTGTCAGCCTGGAACTGTGCCCAAACTGAGGAACATGCTCTGTGCCATATGAACCACTTCTGATTAAGCAAATACTACAATACTGGATTTATTCAGCTGGAAGCGTCCTATTTGAAGCCAGGCTGCAAGGAAATTTGTAGTCTAGTCTGAGGTTAATGCTTTTCTTGCTCACAGAAAAAGGTGATATTTTGGAATACACAAATTGTTACTTATGACAGGATTAATATCATTCCTACATCTACAGGAAAGGGAAGGCTGTTCAGACCTTTCCTGTGTTTAAACCAAGTGTGCATACATTTAAATGCAGATAAATTCAGAGAAGTGTCACCATTTGAATAAGCTAATGGTCATCAGTTTCCTACAAAACTTGAAGTTTGAAACCCTGATGGTTAGAGAAGCATAAAGTGCCACTTGAACCATCAAAGCAGGATCAATAATAAGATTGGAACTACTCCCACGGAATAATTGCATGTTCTTGGCGGATTACCCATGTCCTTGCACAGAGTGCTACTGTGCTCCAAGCTTCTGTAACAAACCCCAACTAAGCTCCTTCAGTAAGTATACATCTTTGAAACACATTTGGTTGATGTTTCTTTTTTGTTTTTCCCCTCTCAAACCAATGGTTTTTGAAAGTAAAACATCTTAACTGTTGTAAGGCTACATTTGCTTCAGGCATGATTTCACCATCTATGCCTACTAAAGAGAAGGTGAAGACTAGTGGCTAGTTTGGTTATAAAGGTCACTAGAGCCTGTATAACTCTTTGACTTTCTGGCCCACTACAGAGAAGGTGAAGACTAATGGCTAGTCTTGGTTATAAATGTGACTAGACCCTGTATACCCCTTTGACCATCGGTGCCTACTAGAGACAAGACTAGTGGCTAGTCTTGGTTATAAATGTGACTAGACCCTGTATAAAGCTTTGAGTTTGAGCATCGGTGCCTACTAGAGAGGACTAGTGGCTAGTCATGGTTATAAATGTGACTAGAACCTGTATTACCCTTTGACCATCAGTGCCAACTAGAGAGAAGGTGATAACTAGTGGCTAGTTTGGTTATAAAGATGACTAGAGAGTGTATAGCCCTTGGAGATTAGTACTGAGCAGGTGCCCCCTTGCAATTAAAAATCCAGTATTTTAATTGTCGAAAGAAAACAGTATTGAAGACAAATACTTAACACCAACAAGAGTTGTCAGAAGACAACAGAGCTCACTGACTGGGTTAAATTTTGTAAACAGTAATGTATGATGACCATATGTGAGAAGTATTCCTGTGCTACCCTCAAAACTTTGAAAAATGTAACCTGCTGTTATTGTGTTCTGAAAAAGCTTTAACCTGCCATGACGCCGAGGGTATCACAATACCTCTCCGGAGACTTTCGTCTCCACAAACTAAGAAGATGTTTTAGTTTACATTTCAAAGGCAAAATTCAAGATTTAAAATCTAAAGTGACAAAATTATATTTGTTGATTCAGTGACAAAATTATACTTGTATCAAGAAATTTCAGGAGAAGACATGCCTGACTCTTGATTCTATGTAAGGTTATTTGAATTGTTCAAGTAACACACTAAGTGGCTTATAGAAGGGCACACAGAGGTTAATTCTCAAAGCATTGTTTCATGTCAAATATGAAGATTAACACTGTACTATTGATTAAATAAAGTAAAAACAAATGTAATGCAAAATTGTCACACACAAAAAACTTGCATTCTTTGAGAAACGCGCCAAATTAAATTTTGTCAACATTATTGATTTCATATTAATACCTGTCCGAAGTGGGATGCAATCGTCTTGAAGCAAATAAATCTAATAATGTGATTAGCCCAACCTGCGCTGCCCCATTTCTCAGGCAATCACAACCAATACCATAAAAGGGCAATGTTTGAATAATGTTATGACCATAGCAGGGAAATAAATTGCATTGTAAATAAAGAAATAGCAAATAATGTATGTATTGTATTGAGGGGCTATTTAGCAGTATGTCCAGAAAGAATGTTAACCTTTACTAAATGTTAACTCTTTCATTCCAAAACTATCAATATATTCCTTTGAATACTCCATAACAACATTCTTGACCACAGCTCCTGCATTGAGAGAGTGATTTAAGGTTTTACGTGGTTTTCGGCAATCTTTCAGCCACATCACCAAAGTCTCACCAACATCAGGTCAGTGTCGGGGCTCCTGTCTCTCTAGGCTGAAAGAGAGGTGCCCGGGCGAGACTCGAACCATAAGTGCCAAAGCTGGCAGATTGCTGGGCCGACACGCTAACCATTGTGCCATCCAGCAGCCCTACTGCTGCATTGAAAACATAAAAAAAATGCTTGAATAGAATATAAAATTCCATTTAATAATTGTTTTGTGAGATATTTATTATGGGCATAAAAACATTTCATGATTATATTGTTATCTTCACAATTTTGAAAACTCATCATTATATTCGTAAAGAATTGACATTAATTCATTCACCAAGCTTTTCAACTTGACAAGCTGTTGATATAGTGTTGTGCATGGTGAACTGTGCTTTAATTATTATTATCATATTTATTATTATTATTACAATCAAATGGTTTTAAACATTTTCACCACCCATGTGAATGCTGGACATAACTCATTTGAAGATTATTCTGTTATTTCACTAAGATAGCTAACTACATTCAGAAAAATAATTGTATTTATTAAATTTGATCCCATAATCATAACCATTAAACTTGCAAGCTGCATATATTTAATTTGAAGCATTGATAAAAATGTCTGTAAAAATAATTGCAAAATAAACAATAAATAATTTCTTAAAATGACTTCAGCGGTTTTACTTGTTCAAAAATGACAATTTAATTGTGAGCATTATTTTCTGATGACCCTGAAAGGGTTAACCCTAGACTGATAAGCTCCACACTTCATATTGATCAGCTTGTTTTACTATATTGACATTTTGCCAGTGTACTGGCTGTATACGTGTATTATCACCAGTCAAAATCAATTATATATTATGCATACACAGTATTTAGGATTCTATTCAATATTAATCAAGCAAGACCTCTTTTTCACTAAACTCGTTTACACAGGTGAATGTCCTATTGTATACAAAATAAAGGTATGATGACAAATAATATATATTCAACAAACTGAGAAAAGCCAAAGAGATAAAATTGTACATGAACTAATAAGCCATATGTTGCAGTTTTTATCAATTCTGCATGTATAACAATCTTGTTACTCAAGCTCCCATAATACTTATTGTAGGTACTAAGGTCACACTTTTTAAATTAGGTTATTAATCCACCAAAAAAAAGAAAAGATGAAAATAAATGTTTTTATTCATTCAGGCTTTAAAATTATTTGTTTTGCTCAACTACTAAAAATTTTGACAAATTACATACCTGTAGAAAAATAATTTGACATTATTACTTTTATTTCTTTGACCTACCAACATAAATCTTTATAGCAAAGTTCCATAATCTCTGTAATCTCAGTTTCACATTTTTAATAAATAAATAAACTCTAATACATCTGAAGTGTTATTTCTACCTTGCCTATAACATAAGTACCCAAGGGGCTATTTCTGTATTTAAGGGTCATTGGTAATGACAGACACATTAAACTTTCAGGTAACTGTTAGGCTGGCATTGATTCGTAAGCTGGAAATATCCCTATGAATACCAAAATGGCTACAACTTTGACACATCTCATTCTGCTTGATGAGACAATATATTAATAGCACGAGGTCGCACAAATGCTACATTTTTAATATAGCTGTCATCTAATGTGAGAATAAATGTCTGTCACTCCCATGATGAACCTGAAGAATGCATGATTATTCCAACGAAGATTACAATTACTCTTAATAGGTGAATTGATTTATATGTAGTTGGCTGTATGTTCCATTCTCCTAAAGCTTGTGATGGATGGGTTTCTATCTCAAGATCATAGGCGTACAAACAAAATTGCTCAGAATTTAGTCAACAACGCCCCAAGATTCGGGCACAGCAGAGTGTCAACGTTTTTTGTTTTTGTTTGCTTCTTTTTTTTTTTATTCTAGGTGGTCATTTTTCGGGCAAGATGGTCACTGCCCATCTCTGAGGCTGCCTATTCATGTTTCGGACAAGAAGGTTACTGCCCCCACACCTATGCCCAAGATTATGACTTGAATATATCCATACCCTTGTTGGTTCAGATCACACTACACATTCTTTATGGCCTTGTTAGCAGACATGGCAAGTCTCCCCGAGTCTCCAAGAGAGATCAGAAATCTCAGATTTCCACAATTTCAAGTCACTTCTGTAACTTTTATTGAAAAATTGTTTTTATTTTCCCAATTAATATTTATTAATTCTCCACAACATGTGCATTTATTTTCTTAGCCAAAGGAACATGCATGCCCACAAAACAGCTGTGGATTCATTCACATGCACCAGTGTTTATCACTTCCGTAAATCGTCCCAGGGCACAAAACAGCCCTGCTGGTCTCCTGAGAGATCAGAAATCTCAGATTTCCACAATTTCAAGTCACTTCTGTAACTTTTATTGAGAAATTGTTTTTATTTCCGAGTAAATATCTGTTACTTCTCCAAAACATGTGCGTTTATTTTCTTTGCCAAAAGAACACGCATGCCCACCCAAAAAACTGTGGATTCATTCACATGCACCGGTGTTTATCACTTCCGTAAATCATCACAAAACAGCCCTGCTAGCCTCCTGAGAGATCAGAAATCTCCCGGTCATCTGCAGGTTCAAGTTCCTTCTGTAATTATTACTGAAAAGTCCAAAGTCGCCAGAGTTTTAGTCTCCAATTCTTGGCATGTCTGAGCGAGATGCTTTATTATGACGCAAATTTTGTGTTGAGTTGAAATTATATTTTACATTGCAAGGGCAATATTTCAGCCATAACGCAATGTGAGCATAAAAGGGATCATGAGAAAGAAAGAGAAAGCAAAAGATCCCCATTTTAGTCGCCTTGCACGACAAGCATTGGGTTACTGAGGCCCTACTCTATGTACGTGGCACCACGTCACTCCCAGGAAGCCCCATGGAGTACAAATTTTGAAAAGAGTGTTTGAAACATTTACTGAAGTTATTATCACATATTGCGGTAACAAGAAAGCTTACATCATCACAATACTATGAAAAGTACTTTGATGGTTGAGATCACTTCAATCTTTGTTTGATACACATTTTGAATACTGTAATGTTTACAGTGACAACAAGAAAGTTTGCTTTATTATATGTCAGCATTATTTGTTTTATTTGGAATTACATTTCCTTGAAAAGTAGCTATTCTGCTACTGTTGTTTGTTGTACCCCATCCTATATACAGAAAATATCATGAGATGCTGTGATGAAATGCACAATAAAGTGCTAATATAGTAAGGCAATATCAAATTAATTACTTGGTGACCTAATTTTAAAAAGATTTGAATAAAACTGCACAAAAATGCACCAGAAAGACTGATACGCTGATATCTGAATTCCTGTTGTCTTGTTGACAACATTGGTTGTTTAGTTTATTGTAAAAGTTACATTGTTACAGACAATAGGGTTACAAGGAAATTAATTCCTGTTTTCATTTACGCCTGCTAAGTATTTATGTCCTCCAATTGTAAAAGATGAGCTACATAAAGAAAATAAGGCACCTACCTTTCCAGGGAAAAGGTAGATGGGATGGTGGTGTGGTTAGCGTGTTGGCCAAGCAATCTACCAGCCCTGGCGGTTGTGGTTCGAGTCCTGCCCAGGTACCTCTCTTTCAATCCGGAGAGACAGGAGCCCCGATACCAACATGATGTTGGGGAGTCCGTGGTGAGATGGCTGAAAGATTGTCAAAAACCATGTAAAACCCTAAATCACTCACTCACTCTTTCCAGGAAAAGGGATGATCAACAAGTATTTATTTCTATGTGGCCAAAATAATACCCAACTTTCATAGCTTACTTTTAGCAACTTCAAGCCCTTTAACATGTTGGGATTCAGAATATTTGATCTATCATAATTGCTCCCCTACTTGGCAGGACTGATACATTGATTTTAATGTATTACGAGGGTTAAACATTACATCATCTTCGAGTTTATAGATTAAGACGGAAAAGAAATTACTACGACCTTGTACATTAACCTACAATTCCATGTATCCCGAGTCAACCAATCAAACAAAAGCTTTTTTTTGCTCCATCAGTGTCATTCCCAGCAAATCTATAAGCTGCTAGCAGCAAGACGTTGGACAGATGAATAAATAAGAATGCGATTTCATGTCACTTTTCATCAAGCGAGATTACCATTTCTAGTCATAATCACAGAAACGGTTCACGTTTACAATATAAACAGACCAATCAATACGTCTGACATTTACCTGGAGAGCCAATATTTTCGTTTCACAAGTTTCAATGACGTGATGTTAATGCCAGCCCTTGTTAATGAGGCATGTATTTTTCCATAAACACAGTTATGTGAGAAGTGTGTGCTCTTACGGTATTGACTTCATCCAAGGAGGCCAAGCCATTATTGATCATATCATTATAGCCATATATTTCCAGTTTATCAATTTCTTAAAAATCAAAGTTATTGTTTTACAGATCATGTTGACAGAGAGCAAACGTTACATTTGATGGACAAAGGTTAATTAGAGATCAGGCATCTGGTTTACAAAATAACAATCTGACATGCAAAGATGGCTTGACTTGTCAAGGTATTTTTTGTTCGGGCTTGCATCACATCTTGCTAGTCAATTTCAGCTGATTGCAAGTCAATTTCGGCTGATTGCAAGTCAATTTCAGCTGGTTGCCAATCAATTGCTGATAAAAATGGTGATATATTTTCATCAGAATGTGTAAAACTGCTAATCAAAAATTTAAACCAAAAAATACCCTGCTTGAATAAATGTTTCATTTGCTGCATACATGTAGTTTTGGACCGAGATTAGCAATCTGGGGCATTGATGGGGTGAATTTATAGCTAAGTCAGTAGATCCCAGGTTTCAAGCCTGCTGGTGGAGACACAGTCCATGTATCTTCTTTGCAGTAGCCAATTCTGCTATACACAGCAGGCCCGGACCCAGGGTTGGAGCGGAGATGCTCCCAAGCCTTCATTTAGAGGCATAGCGCGACTAGCATGGTCTGTCTTGACCCTACCTCCCTCACCATCAATACAATCCTGGATCTGAGCCAACACAATGAGTAAGTGAGTGATTTGAGGTTTTACATGGTTTTCGATAATCTTTCAGCCACATCACCATGGCCTCATCAACATCACGTTGGTGTAGGGGCTCCTGACTCTCCGGGCGTAAAAAGTGGTGCCTGGGCGGGGGACTCGAACAACAATCATCAAGGCTGACAGATTGCTGGGTCGGCGCCCTAACCACTGGCCTGAACAATGATAATCTGGTACACTGTGACTGTCAGATCATGCTGTCACTTTAGTTTATCAGTATCTGTCACAGGTTGTCAGTTGCGCTGCATCGTCTATGCAGTAACCCTTTCTGCTACATACAAGGATGATTTTGTTCACTATCCGACAATGATATCACCCTTAGTTCAATATGCAGTAACAATGGCAGCTTGAAAGTTTTGCTGCATCAACTCATCCAGCTCCCCACTGGTGAGGCAGGCTCTACTGCAATACATTTACCATGTAGAAAATCAGAAAAGCATTGTATGGCAGGTAAAATAAATTAAATGAAAAAAGGGGCTTTGAAAGCTTTGAAAGCTAAGTAAAAACTCTGGAAACAATTATGTAACCAAGCTATCTTTCTGAAGTCGTAGTCTTGCATGGCTAGCTCCTGATTCCTGTTCGTGCATGACTAAACATGGACTCACACTGTATTAGGCAACTGTAGAATCAAGTGTTGATTGCAATGAAAAAAGTACCTGGAGCCCCAATTTAGCCCTTAGTAAGGGTGTTCAGTTGAATAAAAGAATGGACACTTAACATGTTCATAAATCCATGCATATTATGAAAATAATGAGAATATATCTTTGGAAGCATAGTAGCTGTGAGCAAAAGGCATCAGACTCATAATCTTGTGACGGTCAGGTCTTGGCTTCAGTTCTTGCTGGTGTCATTTTGTACCCTTGGACACAATACTTTACCCCACATGTTGTACCCTTGGACACAATACTTTACCCCACATGTTGTACCCTTGGACACAATACTTTACCCCACATTTTGTACCCTTGGACAAGGCATTTTACTCGACATTTTGTACCCTTGGACACAATACTTTACCCCACATGTTGTACCCTTGGACACAATACTTTACCCCACATTTTGTACCCT
>JAUELE010182294.1:0-22709 GCA_031471655.1 Diodora aspera
ACATCAGTAATTTCAGGTTTAAGTACAAAGGAAGAAAATGTTTAACAAAAAGTTACAATTTAATACCAGGTACAATTTAAATCACATGATTTCATGATGAAACATTATTTATAATTAGAAGGGCACATTTATTGCATAATATTTGTTAGTAGACACATTTTCTTCTTCTTTACGATTTCACCTTATCAACACGATAAATGTAAACAGATCAATAACGTTATGATTCAGTTAGACTCGTATACTGCTATGGCACTGCCATGTATATATACATGGATATGTTAGTTGGGAAGTATAACGTAATTTCGTCTATAACACATATATTTCCAGTAACAAAACTCGATTGAAATCCTTACATTACCAACAGAAGCAAAACAGTAGATTGAATATTATTCTACCACAACACATCCTTTTCTGTTTCCGTCGACCTTCTTCTTTCAGAGCGCGCATTCATTTCCCTTGATTCAGCTACTGTCAGTTTTGGAAGACTTAATGTTTTAGCAACATTATTCTCCTTGGATTTTTTGTCGATGTCCTTTTCCAACTTGACCCGACCCTTTCGGGTTAGTTTAGGAATAAGATAGCCCATTTCATCTTCCCCAGAACTTGGATCCCGCGTGGCAAAAGGTTCTGAAACAAATTTGGGATAATCGTCATTCCCAGCAGCAACTTCTGGAAAGATTTCTATTTGGCTATAACCATGGTCGTCGTACTCAGTACCTCTGCCATGCATGTGTTGTTCTGCATCATTGTGTATTCTTTTTTCGTGACCTTTAGCAACATGGTTGATCGTCGTAACATGTTGTTTGGGAAACGATCGAACATCTAAAATATCGGAAAATGATACTTTTTTTTGTCTTAGTTTGGGAATATCAGAGGGAGTGAGTGGTGTGTCATTTTCAACAACATCGTCAACAAACTCATCAGGTTCTTCAGGGAATATTGCTTCTTGTTTCTTTTCTGGGACCAACCGTATATCATCTTGTATTGACTTTGGCCTGTCAACAACTATCTTTGACATAAAGCGTCCTGGTGTGCAACTTGACTCATCCTTCTGAACCTGACCATTCCAAATTGAATCTTCTTGGATTTCTGAAGAAGAAGAAAGATCGGCTCCGGTTCCATCATTTTTCAACACTTTTTGTACTTCCACACTGTCATTTAAGTCAGCAGGGTTCTGAACTCTGACTTGTGATCCCAACACACTGGTGTTCGTTGACCATATTTCTTCATAAGCATTCGGTCGAGGTTTCTTTTTAGTGTCTGATACCTTGGTCTTGGCACCATCACTATCACCATGGATATCTGTGCCTATCTCTTCCACGACTTGATTGACTTCACATTTCTTATTGAATACTTCGGCTCCGCGTTGATTTTCGTCACTTTGCAAATGTTTCAGTTGCATTTGCAAATTACTATCCACTGTTTGTGTTGTATTGATTATCACGGAATCATCGCCGGGCACCAGTTCCTCGCTCCCAGTGGGCTCACCACTCCAAGTGTTGCTGCGTCTGAAAGACACTGGTGCTGATGATGGAGTCGTGTCTTCAGTTTGGGTTGTATTACTAACCAATTGTTTTACATTGGCGTTCGAAACCTCTCTGACCGAATTTCCTCTCGGACTTGGTATGTCGGTCTGATGACTTGCTTCTGATTTGCTATTTTGTGAAACAGTTCTATCAGTTTTCAAACTTGGAAATGGTGCATAGGGATTTGAAGTTCGTTCTTGTCCTTTGACTTCACCTTTAGGTTTCATGACCTCCTTCTGTGTCACAGGAGGTGAATTGAAATTATAACCAATCGCAGACCTTCGACCTTTAATTGGAGTGTTAACCTGAGTAAATCTTGTCAGTTTTATATTTCTCATGAAAAGATCTCCCTTATCAAGACACAAATTCAAAGCACTTATATACGCGGGACTCTGTAATAATTTTTTGTTCGGAACTGCTACTTTGAACTTATTGGGCATATCTGTCATCAGTTCATGGAGGGTGTTCCTTGGCTTAAAGACAGTCGAAGCAAGAATAGAGTTGTCTTGAATTACCTCTTCCAGAGTCATAAGCTTCGTGAAAACGCCCGCGTCTGTGGGTTCTCGACCATGAATAAGTTTCACTGTGCACGGAAATTTCATTGTCGACATTATCTCCTTTATTTGCATCACGGGAACTTTGTTGACTCTGGTTGTATTCTTGATCACGTAAAATGTTCCCTGTGTTTCTACTGGAAGAAATACGTCTCGATCATTTTCATCTGTGCAGTGTAACAGCTTCTGTGATTCATCAAGGGTACCCTTTCTCAAGACATCGCCTGGATACAGTTCCCGAGAGTTGATTGTACCGCCAGCCTTTTGAACGGTTGTAACATTCTTTGATCCACCGATTAGAAATGGGTGACAGTCAGAGATTGCTAATTGTCCCACGTGCTTGTAAAAGGGAATGGGAGGCAAGGTTCTTCCTAACCCAATCACAGCAAACCAGCCTGTAGAGAAAATTAACAAATCAATTTTAAATACAATTGTATTCATCAATCTTTAATAATATTATACTCGCACGTGCTTGTCGAAATTCTGTTTTAAAAAGAAAATATTAAATTATGCCCATCGGATTTGAAATCATCTATACCAAAAACCGATCCTGCGAAATAGTTAGCACGTAATGACCTCCCCTTATAATCAGCGAGACGCCACATCACTCATTGTTTATGTCAAAATAGACCGAAGGTTACAAATGTCAACCAGAACCAGGACACCCCACCATTAAAACTGTTCTTACCACGGCTCTATTGTACAACCAATTGGTCTGAAACCAATTGCAATTGCAATTCAATCAGTAGCAACTGATCTTTTACGCGATAATGAATTTGGTCGTTAATCACTCATCGAACAATGTTTGTCAATGATAAATGCGCGATTTCCCGTAACTGGGATATTATACCAATAAAAAAAAGACTCTATGGATACAAATGGAATTAAATATGGCAATAAAAGAAGATGTCGAGAAGTTCAATGTCACCCGTGGACTAGCGAGCGGGTCATTTATTGGAGTCTCAAACGGGAGCGACAGTGCCACGGGTTTGTCCAACCAAGTCTGTGTCTCGTTTCCACTTTGATTTTATAATACACCCTACTATAGGTGATTAGCACTCAACATTTATTTAAGAGATAAAGGTGCTATTTTTTTCAATTTAAGGTATGTTAACTGTATTTGCAACCGAGCGCTTTAGCGCGAGGTTTCAAATGTTTAAAATAAGTGGTTATTTATCTACAGTTAACATACCTCAAATTGAAAAAAAATCACCTTCATATTCTACCATATTTTTATTCAATGATTTACATCGGACACTTTGGCTATGCGGAAGTTCCCAGCTGTGATGCAACTTCTCAAAATGGAATCATCGGCAAGGGGAGATTCACATCGAATCAAGCATATCAAAGTACTTAACTTACGAGTAAAAGATATGGGTTTTCTATTGTTCTGCATCTGGTACTATATAATATGGGAAAACAACAACAAGACATTCTAATTTGAATTGCACAACTGTACAACAGTTGAAACCTGTTGCGCACTACCCTGATAACGATTGAACTCGTCCACGTGCGAAAATTCCTAGCGCCGAGCAGGCAGTGTCATTCCATAAGGTCGTGATGGAATGGCCCAACGCACGTGGTAAGCAGGTTACAATTAATACATTACGGAAAATATTTTCCACTGGTACGTTGCAGAATTTCTCCAAACTGCCATTACAAGTTAACTGCTTTTGATATCAATTAAATGGTTATCGATTTAGGAGAAATGTAATTTACAAACGTGAGATAGTTTAAACGTTCCACCCCCACCTCATTTGAAAGCGCCTAACGTTCAATTGAAATCGTCTTCAAGGGGGACCAGCTTTATGTTGACAGTTAACAAAAGACATAACACGGGAATTTCTTTTATTCATTGACTGACCAGTCCATGATATAATATTAGAAATAACAACAGCTTCAATTTTGAAATGCACAATTATTCAGCAGTTTGAAATATCTTCCTCAACAAACTACGAAGCCCCCGTAAAAATGAACCAGTCTGGCGTCCCGCTTGAACGCCGGCTTGCAGTAGAGAGCCGTTGACGTAGCGTTAATTTTAAAAGTTTTTGCACCGCCGGTACTCAACTGAAACGAGCTGTGCATGCGTTTGTGTATTCAGTGCAAAGGATGATGAAAGTGCTCAACATGTTGTTGTTATTGCGACTGAAGAAGGTGGACATCTATCCTCTCCAACTGCAAGTTATTAATTTTCTCTCTCGTTGAATGAAGCCATTGAAGACTGCAGTGTGCAGCGATCGCTTCAGCTTAAACATCGATGACTATTTTGTAATGCGTTAAATTTGGGTTAATAAACTTAAGTACTGTTGCTGAAAAAAGGTAAGTAGAGCGCGGACATATGTTCGTTAACCGTATTATTTTTGCGGAGATGGTGTCATTTACATTTTACAAAATCATAAATGTTATGTTTCCCACGCCATGTTTGTTAACGTTCCTGTCAAAGACAGCGAATTCATGCGCGCACCTTATGTGATTAGGTTTGCTCCAAAATGAAGGTTTATGATTGCATACCTTTTATTAATCAATCAAATTGCTCACACACCAGCTGATCATGGTGGAATATCGTTTAAAATATTAATTGCTAAGTATTAACTGCAATTGTTTTGGAGCCAATCGGTTGGCAAATAAAGCCGTGGTAATTTTGGATGGTCGGATGTCCAGGTTCATTAGAGTGCTACCTTTCGGTCCATGTTCACACAAACAATGAGTGACATCTCGCTGATTAAGAGGAGGTATCGATTCTCGGAAAAGATGAGTTCCCACAGTCATAATTTATTATTTTTAAACTTAGCATGTCGACAGGCACCTGTGATCATACTCTATGTGTTGATCTTTGTAGACAAATGATGTATCTGTAGTCGGTTCTAAAAGAGTCAATGGAAAGTTAAGACATATGTACAGCGCTTTACAGTGTATGAAGTAGGTCAGTAGCTTTTGTGTTGTGATAGTAATGACATTATGTTCAACTGATGGATTTTGTTATAAACCCAGCTGCATAATATTATATATAATTGTTCGGGAAAATATAGACATATTCGCTTTAACTTGAGACCTTCAATATGATGGCTTCATGAAAAAATTACTTCTTCTTTCTTTCTTAATTACAAACAAACAGGCCACACTTCCAATAACATTTTGGAAACATATATCTGTGTTAATAATGATAAGGGCCTGCGGTTATATGTGCATGTTAATATTTTTTTAAATGCAATTCTTCAACAATTATAAATACGAAACTACCTCATGATGAATGTATGCCAAAATGACAATAACTTCGATCAAAGTTTAATTTCAATATCTGGAGTCATGACAAATTACAATTGTAGAAACAGTTTGACTATGAATCATTTGACTGGTTCAAAGTACAATTAGTGGTCTTTCCGAACGTGTATACTTTGCATATTTGTATGGTTTGTTATTTATCCATTTGTGGCTATGCGTTTAATCTCAAACTCAATTCGTACCTTTGTAATCTTCAGGGATAACAAGGCGGTCGTTCGTGTCCATGAGTGTTTTTCCATCGCTGGAGTTCACAGCCAAGCTTTTGGCAGAAATTTTAACCCCATCGTTTTTGGAATACAACAGCAACATCTGAGAACAATCAAACCCGAATGACGAACTCCTGCTGCATGAACCGTGGTCACATGAAACGACTCTTGGGAAAGGAAGGTTTCTGAGGATGTAGTCAACGCTGAACATTCCAGGCTCCCAGATTATGTCTGGGGACAGAACACTTTCCTGAATTGGTGGTGCCGATGAACGATGCCAGGTCTGTCGTCGGCTTGGTAGAGGAGGGGGAACATCAATGTTAGCTCGCCCTCGACTGACGGTCTTACTGTGGTCAGGATGCAGACCTTGCAGTTGAAGTTTGGGAGCGTTTCGTGTTGACATATTGACGTGCAGTGTGCTCACATATTACATCTTGACCCTACAAAAACAAGACAAGGGGCATAAATAAATGTATTCTACATGGCATGCAATACGCATTACCCTGAGATTATCAAAGAATAGTGTATCAAATAATCCAAAATATCACCAGAATCTAAACTGACAGAGCAGGAAAATAGCTTTCGGGTACTGTATATCTGGTTGGTTCTACTGTCAGCAACAAAACGACCTATTCTCCATTCATGAAATGGTACACTGAAATTAAATAGATCTGTATCCTAAACACTTTATTATGCAATGCGATTGTGAGTCTAAGGAAGTTAGTCCCACTTCTCATCTAACAGGACAGCAAACACTCTTCTCAGTGACTTTTATATATACGTCTTCAGATGATTTCCTCTTCAGAGGCTCATATGATGTTAGCTGTATACTTATTCATCATTCATTCCACAGTATGACTCATAATACATATACTGAAATAAATTCACTTAAAACAAATTACCACATTTTATAATCCTTTTCATTTTCATAATCCATTTCAATATTCCGCTCCAATTTGCAAAATACTACTCTTCTATGTTGCTAAGTCACGTCTCACCTGAACACGATTCAGTTTGGAAAGTCCAGGAGAAGAGTTATGTACACCGGATTTATTCCTAAAATAACTTCCTTTCAACACTGACACCCTATATGACATAGTCGTACTGTGCTCTAGGCAAGGAGTGCTCACTTGTCCATGAACACCATTTATGACAAATAAACCCCGGATCAGTTACACTACCTCAGGCATACTGTCCTTGATCAGATGAAAGTTCAATATCTTATCATACTTTCTATGAATCCCTAGTTTTGAGATAATTTACGTACGAAAGGCACGTATCAGCATGACGTTCGCATTCGTATTACTACTGAATGCATTCTGTCAAAGGCAACAGACAACGAAAGGATTTATTCTTACCTTAGTCCGTCGATCCAAAAGGACAACTCAGTTAACAAGCAAGGGCTGTAATTCGTATTGTCTTCAGTAAATCTCTTCAGACATAATGACGTTTATCCAGAGTTCGTTTCGGGAGGTCGTGCAGTTACATGGTGTTGATCCTTTGACAACGACAGTCTGAGATGCGTTCCTATTGTACACCCTGCGTCACGCTCTGCTTGCGACCTTCTTCTACAATGTAGCCTGTCTGTGTGTTTATCCACCCGTTGATATACTTGACTAGGGATACGAGCGACGCAAGGCATGCTATGCATTTATAAATATGTGTATGTGACATGTCATTTATGTTAATCCGTATCCCGGGTTCTGTTCAGCTCAGTATATCTGGACGACCGAGAAAGCAACATATACTGAATGGACACACGTTTATAAGAAACAGTACAAAACTGTCCAGTGGTCCTACTCTAGAGGTAGCAATATTATAAATGTTTCGTTAGCTTATATTGTTGACGTGGTATGGCGGTTCTATAATGGTGATGGGGAAACAGTCCTCTCCGTTAGTCCGATACCCTCGTTAATTTAAAATTATGATATTTTCTAAAGGGTATGTCAAACGAAAACAACGTTTCCTTTTCCAAGGTAGTCATCTTCCAACTATTTCGGAATATGTGTATTTAGGAGCATTGCTTACAGGCAACGGTCGATTTTGTAAAGCTGTAAAACGTCAGGCCTAACAGGCGTCCAGGGCTACGTTTTCCATCTTCAGTGTTATACGTCAGCTTGATATAGCAATTGATCGTCAGTTAGTTATTTGACCAGCTTGCCCAGCCAATACTTTTATATAGTTGTGAAGTGTGGGGGTTTGAAAATGTCGATTTAATAGAACGCATTCACCTAACATTTTGTAAATATATTTTAAATGTAAAACAATCAACACCCAACTGTATGGTCTATGGAGAGTTTGGTCGATATCTTATAAGTGTGTTAATTAAAGTCAGAATAGTAATTTACTGGGGGGAAACTTTTAACAATGAGCAGAAAATTATCTCATTTACTTTATCACACTGTGTATGAGCGTCGTACTCTTGTTTTAGCTGTCATTTTGTTCTTCTGGAAAAGGTTAAGTGTATTCTACAAGAAAGTGGTATGATGTACTTGTGGTTAGCGCAATGTGTTCCAAGTGTTAGCTGGTTAAACAACAATATTAAGTTAAGATTAGTAGATCAGTTTAAACAGCAATGGTGGAGTCGTCTTGTGGATTCTCCGAAAGGTGTTTATTATCAAATGTACAAAACTTCGTTAACATTAGATCCTTATTGAAATTGTCTTCTAGAATATGGATAACTAACTTTAGAACAAGTAACCATGGATTACCAATAGAAACTGAACGATATTGAAGTACAAGACAGAGTATGTAAACTGTGTAGTAATGGAGTAGGTGACGAACTTCGTTTTTTGTAATATTGTCCATCACTTCACAACCTTAGAACCTCAACACTGCCAAACTATTTCAGTAAATATCCACCACTTGTTAGATTTGTTTTGTCTCATGAAAGTGGAGTATACGCCACACGTATTAAAATTGTACAAATTTATAAAAGAAGGTTTATGTTTATTATAAATTGAACATAAATTGAATCATTTATTATAACTGCATGCATTAATAATTGCTGTATGTTCTCTATGTCACTCTGTGTGATTTATGAGCAATAAATATCTGTTCTGTAAATCCGATGTATACTTTTGAAACCATGTAAACTATTCTTGTGTAGTTTGCCCTCGTCAATCCGACATGTTTCTCTGCAACCGAGAATGTCGGATTAACGGGACTGACTGAATATTTAAAGTAATTTGAATACCCCAAGACATGGGGTCATTGTATTAAGGTGTCAGAATCACAATGCTTGATGTGGCTTTTCGATTGCTGAAAGTTACTATCCGTCATATTTCACTTATGATAATGTACAATCCTAGATTAAAGAGACAAAGGTGACATCATGGACAAACAGCTTTTGCTCATATATTAATACGAACATAAAGATATAGTAATGTACAATTTGTCCCTTCAATTTGGTTTTTATCAGCAGCTATCGCTCTATATCTAAAAACCACTGGCTACTTACAAAATGGTTTGATTACTCATACCACTGGTCATTTACGGGAAAGTCTTTCTCAGGTCATTCATTCTATGACAAGCAAGATAATCACGTGCAACAGTGCACAGCTGGGGTTTATGAGGTCAAGGTAAATCAGACTGAATAGCAGTACGCCGATTGAGTCCGTTTATACGAGGGAACATGTACACTTGTATGTTTCCTCACCAAATTATCCTCAGTGGCAAACACATAAGTAATTGGGGCCTGTTTGTATAGACGTGTCTCCAACTACGATTCAGTGGTTTGACATATATGTAATTACACCCAAGTCTTTTGCAAATGGAAACAATTTGAAAGAGGTGCCTGACTAGGAGCAAAAGCCGATTGTTTATTAAACGTGTTCAGGTTACACAGAAACGATTTGCAAATGGATACAAAGTTAAAGAAGTGACTGATCAGGAGCCAAAGCCGGGTGTTTATTATACATGTGTAGATTTCACCTAAGTGATTTGCAAATGGATACACAGTGAAAGAAGTGTATAGTAATGAACGGGAATGTTGCCAAGCAAAGTTAACAGTCATTTTCAGAATGTGTATACTCTTTATGGATTGGAAAGAAGAAGTAAGCACGGCTCATCCTTAACGGGGACATAATGATGAACCAGCTACACGTAAGAGATCCAGAGATCTGCTTGTTGGAAAGCAAAGGCACGATATAGCCATAATAGCATTTTACGCAAATATGAGTCATATCTGAGCTGCAAAATTTCCTCAAAATACATAATGTACATCTCCCTTCACCTTGTTCACATTTGATAACAGGATGCTAATCACGCAGCTTTTTATTCTTAACGGCCGTTCTGTCTCGATATGAAGAGACGTGTTTTGCTGGAGGCAGGCAACAGGCTTGGAAGAGTTATTCCCCTTATACATTTAATTTGTTTATTGGGAAAGAGCAGTCTGTATGAACTAAATAAAACGGATCCGGGACTTCAGTGAAGGCGGATAAATGAATGACAGACAGACAGAGACAAAACACCATTACGTTTAAACGGGCACACGCTTGTAATGTGTTCATGTGTTCAGTATGTTTTGTAAATACATCTCCAGAAATTGAACTTTTGAAGTTTTTAATGTTGATTACGTGAAACATTTTGCAGGGTAGTAGTAGTAGTTCTTTCCGTCTTTCATATGAACGTTTTTTACGTGCACTTTAGAAACCTGATGCCCGATGCGATCAGTATATTCAATTTAAAATTACATAATGCAAGGTTGGGGTTTGACAATGAGTAATATTAACGTACTTAATAATATATGTAAGACGCAACCCAGTGCAGGTCACATCAGCGGGGGGGGGGATGGGGAGTTAACTGGAGCCAGTGATATGTGCATGCTCAGGACCATACCGTACACCTATGAGCAGACACACTCATATTATCGATTTCATTGTTAAATACGCTACGTGTACAAACGGGGAAGAGTAATGTTTTAATTGTCTCAGCATTCACAGAAACATTGTGTATGATATAGGATAGGTAGCTGACCGGCACACCAAACCGGATTCTTGGCTTCACTTACTGATAGTCTCTTTAACACAGTATTGAGATGAGTGATCAATAGCAGAGATGTGTGTCACCTGGTTCTTGGATGCACTTACATTGTACGTGCCAGTCCACCATAATACCGACAGCATTGAGGCAAGTGATGAATAGCAGAGACGTAATTTCGCGACCAAGCATAGTGCGTGGTTCTTGGCTGCACTTAAGTGGCAGACCTCATAATACAGACAGTATTGATGTCAAGCAAGCAGAGAAATTCGTCACAAACGTTTTGGCGCGTTCTTGGATGTAGTTTAGTGGATGACAACTTCGTTTAATTTTCTTGGGGCGACATTTCGGTGTGTCTTCTCACACCTTCATCAAGTACAATGCACTTTCGACAAGAGGGAGTATGTATAGAGGGAACAAGTATTTGGCTAATTGGTAGTTCCGTGTGTCTTCTATAGCACCAACTGCGATGAATAGCAGAGGTATTCGTTGCCTGGCTCTGGGTTGCACTTAAGTGATAGTCCTCTATGATACCGACAGTACCGTAGTAAGTCATAAATAGCAGATGTTATTTTCGAAACCAAACGTGTTGCCTTGTCCCTGGTTCCACGTGCATGTAAGTCACAGTCCTCTATGATACTGCGAGCGTGCCCTTTAGGTCACAAAGTCGCAATGAATAATTCTTGAGTACCCTTAACAAAGAATGCAGAGTGTGTAAGATCCAATGATGATACAGGTTCAAGTTCCAAAGTTTAATGGATCAAAAAGACATCACTATTAACACAATACAAAGACATGATGAGTATAAAGATAATAACAATTCATTGATGCAGACCTTTACTAAAATGTAATTACTAGTTGGAATAATATTTTATATTGAACAACAATTAGCTCAGAGGAAACACCCCATTTAGAACACTAGCGCGTAACTTTAAAGGAGGTAATTTGAAGGAAGGTATAATTAACTGTTGGAATATTAGAACGGGGAATTGTAGCATTAGATGAAATATAAGTAGTTGTAAGAATTGTAGCTTTAAATGAAAATGCTTAATTATATGAAATATAGGAAAGTAGATAATAAGACATAATTGTGGGAAATATAGCTTTTAGTTGTAGAGCTTAAGTTTTGGGATCTTAATATCCTTTTTGTAAATTAAGTACACACTAAACATATACAATTTATCTAGTACCAATATTAGAAAATGTATAAGGCTTAACTGTCAACTACATTTTAGACTATGCTTGGTGGCTTCAGCCGAACTGCGCATGAATTGCCGTAAATGGCTGCATTCTGTTAAAAGTCAGCTTATTTTGCGTCGCCATCATGGAGGCTATATCGGCGACGAAGTGCTGCATTCTATAGCCCTACTTATTTTTACTGTTTAATTGTTATTGGATGAAAGAGATTACCATTGACGGGTGGTTACAAATCTAATCTGACTTTTGACATCGATTAACGGTAGATATTTACTCTAAACTGAAAGGTATATGGATCATGATGACTAGCCAAAGTTATGACTGCTCCTATTATGTTTGCTGCCATACGCAATCATCAATGGCGTTGCTTCCACGTGTTTTGTTAGCGTACACTGGAAGCCTGAAGAAAGTGATTGAGGGGATAATTAACATACTTAACCATATTGTGACAGTTTTGTATATCGTATATTATATATTTTATTGTTTTGTATTACTTGTATATTGTATTGTACTAGTATTTGTATATTTATTTGTAAGTATTGTTCTCTATATAACCCTGTGTGATTTGATGAGAATAAAGATCTGTTCTGTTCTGACAGTACAAATTAATAAAAGTGACAAAATAATACCATATTGTGACAGCCACAATACCAACAGAATTGGATTACATTTTGTTCAGCAAAACCTGTTCGAAACCAAACTTGTCACCTAGTCTAATGCCAGATATAATTATTTGTTATGATGTCAACTGTTTTAACACAATTATAACTTGAAACATAAAGTCCACTGGCTATGTCAACAAATATTATCGTATCGAAAATTAAAACATAATTATAACCAAACAAATTCAGATTTCTTATTCTGTCCACAGTGTGTGAAATAGAATTACCGGGAATCCTCGTATTTAAGCCCAGGGCTTAATAACAATTTGAAACGAAATTAAACCCACGGCCTAATTTTGAAATATGTACACAGCTAACAAATAATCTATTCTCAACACATTTTAACGACGTAAAAGTGTTTCTAAAACACATCGAACAGCAATAAAGAAGTTAACTTGAACAATAACCTTTAAAGAAGCCGAGGTTTAAAGAAAGTCAATCGGAACAGGATCCACACGACGTTATTACACTCTACAGACACGGTACCACAGACACAGGATGACGATCGTAAGCATTGAAAAGTCAGAGCTTGTTTCAGAATATCACCCTTTTCAGGAATCCAGTGTGCTTTGTAAATGTGAAACCCCTAACTGCACTCACGACTGCATAAAATTAATGCCAACGTCCGCAATACATTAAATGGCCTATTCGGTAAGGGAGATCACTAAAAACATTTTCTTAATTTAAGCCCATTGGCTTAAAAATGAAAACAATTCTCGTTTTAAGCCCGTTAGCTAAACAAACGGCGGGGTTTAAATACGAGCACCGCATATCCTCTAATAAACACCAGGCAGGTTATCGTTTCAGCTCTATGCAGAACCCGGCGCTTATTGAAGACCTGGCGTTTAATAGAGGCCCAATTCATCCACAGTTCTTTATTAAAGTATATTGTAAATCACCAACTGCTAACTGACGTTTATTGTTTCACAGTTGAGGACCAATCATGCAGATATCTGTTATTTCTAGATGGCAGCTGAGGACTGTCAACTTATTCAGGAAATCTGGAGTGAACTTATGCTAATGTCACCCTCAATGTACAGGAAATCCAGGCAGGTGACCGGATGGATTCTGTGATTGAAGACACAGTAATCTTCGTCGTTTATTCTCACCTGTAAAGAATATATGTACTAGTAACACATTTGAATCAATATGGTCCCTTTCCACAAAGCAAGCCTAATGCTAACTTGATCATTAAGTCTAGATGGCCTTTTGGTCTGAGCTATATTTTCTGTCCCGTTCAACGCAGCAACATTTAGCTGGTTAACATGGCCCTGAGGTTGTCTAAAGGGATAGGAATACATTTTTGCTCAACGATGCAGTTGTATATTTTTACCAAATATCAAAACAATTGCATCATCAGTTTACTTTTGCGGAACAGCCATTGTGATGACAAAAAGGAACAGAGCAGTGATAACATGTTTGGTGCTGGGTCACTGAATTTAAGCATGGCAGAGATAGTTCAGAAGATGACCCCCGTCATGGACGTCCCACCACCAGTACCTCTCAAAACAAAAATAGATATGGTGTACAAATCTACTGATGGATAAGAATGGGAATGTTGAGAATTGGGAAAATTGATAAATCGTGATCCACTGTGTATGTAGGAAAGGGGATTTAAAGACTGGACATTCAATGAATATTAAATGCATTGTGCATGGGAAAAACGTACACGCATTATCTACTTACTTTGAAACAAGCCTCCTCAACTAAAATGGCCATATCAAAGATAGTGTTCAGCTGGAAAGGAAAGCAGCGCTGGTACGCCTCCTCCACGCCCCAAGCGCTGCCAATCTTGTGATTTCTTATTACTTGATTGAAGTAACCAAGATAATTAAATCTGACGTCGAACTGAAATCCAACATCTCCCATTGGGTTTGGACCGAACAGAAAGTTTAGGATGAATCTGAAGAGAGAAAGTATGTGCCTACAAGAGTGTATAATCTTTGTGTGTGAAATAGTTATACAACAGCCTGTGAACATCAACGCAACACAAAGTGAGGATACGTGCGCACTAACGACGGACGTCAACCTACGATTTTCGTCGATACCCACATAAAAGTGGTGCAAAACAAATACTCTATATTCTCACTGATGACGGCACATCACTTACGTGGATGGATAACGTGCTTTTTCCATCCGTCAATGTCAAGGGACAGAACCCTTCTGTGATTTCGTACTTTCTAGCCCCACAATCTGTTGGTCCCAACGTTTGTGGGGTTCGAATCCCGCTCGGAACGGCTAATTTGTAACCTATAATCGTGATGATATAGCTGAGAAATTGCTGGAAGCTACGAAAAAAATCACAAACCAAACTAAACATTTTTTTCTTGCAACAAGAAGATGGATGATTAAAAGTTGCAGTTAGGTTTTTGTTCTCCGTCTACCAGAAGGTTGTCACAAACAATTTCAACCATTTTAAATGGTGCAAAACAACAAGCACAATGAAAACGTGCGTGGTTGTCCATCCATGTAGGACGAACACATTTACGACCCCCGACCCGACGGACGGAAAACGCGTGTGCCGTTCATCTGCGATTAGTGTGCGCGTAGCTTTACCAAACGTCATACATCCTATATTCTGTAATTTAAGTATAAGTTACATTTTTACGGCTTTTTGGGGGTAGTTTCAATCCTATACTATTACTGGTTTAACACTTTTCTCTTTCAAAATTTCGAAATACTTATGAATGAAAAGCAAGAAACCAAATGTTTGTACGCTTTGATCTGTACCATCTTCTGATGAATTCACGTTGTTGTGAATAATTCTCATGCCTTCTGCATTTTCCCTCTACATGTAAAAAGTGTTTACTGAAGCTGCTGAAACAGTCGCTCTTTTTCCAATATTATCCAAAACAACTCGCCGACTCACGTTCAGTTTACATGCATATAAGTCATATTGTGCAGCAAAATACTTATAGATTCGATGCAACGCCAATCATAAGTTTCAATAAGACTTCAGATACTATTTCCCTCATACCTACCCTCTACAGGGTATTCCTGATATTTCAATATCTACTGAAGATAGATCTTACCTTGCTGGGTTAGGCAAAGGTACTGCCTTGATGCGGAATGACCGACCAGGATACAGACCGCCGGGGATAGTGAGCATTTTGGGTACAGGCTGAAAATAACAATCAAATACTTAGAAATACTGGTCATCGTTGTATAGAAATGTAATCTCTCCTAATGGACTTATTCTTTGGTTACATATGCGACTTAGAGGTGCAATTAGCAAACGTAAACACATTCTCTATAGTTCTGTGAACAGTTAATTGCTCTTCAAAACAGAAAGCAAACGTTCAGGTAAAACTGTAATAATTATCAAGTTCAGTGTTGAACCGACTTCAAGCTTGCGTTGTACCATGTGAATGTTCAGGTGTTGTAATGTAGCTTTATATTTTGAAAATTAGGTTTAACTTACAAGGTAGGAAAACATAAGTCCACTTGGAACAGGAGAGGATACCTGTGAAAATAAAATATTATCAACTATTTCAGAAAAGAGCAGAAAGAATTGAACAAGAAATAAGACGAGATTAGTGCATGTCTAATGTGTGTTGTTAGAAAAATGGGTTACCAGTTCCAGAGATTGGACGATACAGTTATTATCGACATCGTTTTCATAAACGTCGCCCTGGCCATTTTTCATGCAGGGTTCAGTGAACAGTCTCCATCTGAAAAGAATTGATATAACGTAAGGAAAATTAAACATGTGAGTATCCATCGTTCATGCAAACATGTGAAATTGAAATTCAAGATTGTTCGATTAATTTTTTTTTCTGTCAAGAAATGTTTTTGAAGGACTACTAACCGTCTCGAACTTACATGTACAATGTTTTGCTCATATTCAAATACATACATCTTCAAAACTATGACGAGAAACGTTTTTGTTATAGATCTGCAGGATCAAACGTAAAACAAAATTATCCCTCATTTCAATACAACCGGAACTTTAAGTGTATAAGAGCGTTTAGAAACATGTGGTTTTATTTCAAAACATTGAGCTTCAAGGCAGGTGCATATGTCTAACTTTAAGACACGTTTGCGCCCTTGTACACTATCATAATTCTACAATACATACGTGTTGCGTCATGCAAAATAGAAAGAAATTACCACAAAATTACCGTCTTTCCTCTAATAACCGCTCTGGCGGTTATTTTTTTAACCCAAAGCAGCACCCGGCGCTTATTAGAGGCCAGGTACTGACAGTGGGGCCATCTTTCGTGCACAATATCACTGAATTGGCAAAGAAACGATATGATGCTCCGTCTGCGTGTACAGGGTGACAATATTTGTACTAATCAACCCGGCGCTTCGTTAAAGGAGGCTCCAGATCCGGCGCTTCCGCTAGAAGAGGCTCCAGATCTAGCGCTTCCGTTAAAAGAGGCTCCGGCGCTTAATTACGTTAAAAGATAATCCAGATTTGGCCCTTACGCTAAAAGAGGCTCCAGATCTGGCCCTTACGTTAAAAGAGGCTCCAGATATGGGCCCGTATGCATGAGCTGGTGGTAGCGAACGTCGGAAGTAGGCGCTCGTGCATCCCGTAAAGCTCAACCATAAATTACTTCCGACGCTTCCGTTAAAAGAGGCTCCATATACGGCGATTATTAGAGGGGGCGATTTTGAGAGGGACGGCACTTATTGGATACGGCAATTACTGCAATGATACGCTGTCTACATCACACTTACTCTCCCGTGATGACATGATACGATGTTCCATGTATATGATTCATTGATTCCTTGACGCGGATCGGGTCTCCTCTTCTGTTTGGTCTCGGGTACAGCAACAGTAGCTGGAAACGGGGAGGGTTACACAATGTCCATATATTGGTCATATAGTGTTAGCCTTTCGTCAAGACCCTAGCCGAGACATAGGAAACTGAATATCTTATCACACCATAGTCATCTCTGATTGATCCTGCCTAAATCCAATTCGGAAAGGCAGCTGGTCTAGATCTTATGAATAACAACAGGCCTCTGATTTTAAATATATATATTTACATCCTCAGCGTCTTGACAAAAGTCATATATACATGTTTTGGGACATCAAGCTTTACATTAGTTTCGGAGTAACAGTAAAATTATCAAGCTGCTTCTTCACACTAAGTTTGCTCATACGCCTTTTCAATAGACTATTTGCGTTTATTAGAAACTTGATTTTCATTTACTGTTTTATGACTATATTCTTAAACTCTAATGTTTCACTGACACAAAATGGTCATGGAGACAAATGATAGTTTCCCGAGTATCATTACAATATGACATTCATAAGGCTGCGAACATATTATTTGCCACATGAGTTATTGTGCCCAATAGTATGCATTCAATATTTTAGAAGCCATTACAAACTTCATAACTGAAGGCATTACACGTTACATAGCCTCTGGAATTAAAGAAATAGGTTCAACTGTATGAAACTATGCTTACAGGTTTGTAGTTGTCACGTGACGTCGTTAGTGTTTTCGTTTCTGAAAGAATACAATTACATGTTCGTATAAAGATACTTATATGTTTTCAATTCATTTACTTACTTTCCTATTTATTGTAATCCATGAAAGATGTGATGTTATTGTATTTACCATAGTATGTTGTATTGGATGTGTATTTGACTTAAATGTAAAATATATGTTTAACTAGAAGTGCACATTAAGAACGTATATTAAAACATCGCAATTTTACAACGATTTAAAAGATCCGTTAACTCATCTCCAATGCAGTCTACATGTGTACATTGATGTTTCTCTCTGAGCACTATCACCATGAACACCTCTGTCAGTCTCTCTCTCGGCTTTGTTTACTTTACCTTTTTCATCCGGGGAGTTTAACTCATCATATACATTGACTTCACATGTGTTCTCATCCTTTATGAAATCCTCCGTTTGTGTTGCACTACTAACCAATATTTTCTCATGAGTGTTCAGAACCCCTCCGATTGAATTATCGGTCTGATGACTAGCTACTGGTGAAACAGATTTATCAGTCTTTAAACTTGGACATGGTGTATATGGATTTAAAACTAGCTTTTTCCTTTTGAATTCACCTTCAATTGGACTATTTGACTTGGAAAAGCTTAGTTTTATATCTCTCATAAAGAGATCCCCCTCATCAAGACACAAATTCAAAGCATCTCTGTACGCAAGACTCTGTAACAGTTCCTCGTTCGGAACTGCTACCTTGAAGTCATTGGGGATATCTGTCATCAATTCGTGGAGGGTGTTCCTTGGCTTAATGAGAGTCGAGGCAAGAATCGAGTTGTCTTGAATGACCTCTTCAAGAGTCATTAGCTTCGTGAAAGCGCCTGCTTCTGTGGGTTCTCGACCATGAATAAGTTTTACTGTGCAAGGTAATTTCATTGTCGACATTATCTCCTTTATTTGCATCACGGGAAATGTGTTGTTTCTGGTTCTATTCTTGATCGCGTAAAATGTTCCATGAGTTGCCAGTGGAAGAAATATGTCCCGATCATTTTCATCAGTGCAGTGCAAGAGCCTCTGGCATTCGTCAAGGGTACCCTTTCTCAGGACATCTCCGGGGTAAAGTTCCCGAGATTCGACGATTGAACCGCCATCCTTTTGAATAGCTGTAACATTCTTGGTCCCACCGATTAAAAACGTGTGACAGTCCGACATTGCTAATTTATCCACGTATTTGTAACATGGTATTGGAGACAAAGATCTCTCTGAACCGATCACAGCAAACCAGCCTATTGCGAAAAGAAACAATTTAATGAGTATTTCAATCTCAAATACATTATTGTTTGTCGTACTTTAATGACATCATGCTCTCATTCTGTATATGGTTTGCACATAACTCTTTTATGTATATGTTTTATAATCTGTTTCAAAACGAGTACATGGGAAGTTCACACTAGCTGATGTAAAACAACCAACCTTTCGCGATCGAGTGCAGGGCATTGCTTGTTTTCAAATTAATTTAGTGTTGACATTATGTCCATTTAACCTGCCTGCTATTAGTCTGAAAACTGCTACAGTGATCCAAATGGTGGGTAAAGTAAAGACAATAGTGTTATATATGGTTTACAATATGCGGACGTGAAGACATATTTCTTCTTGCGTCATGAGACTCTTTTTTTACATTTATTTTCTTATTGATTGTAACCATGATGTTTCCATATGTGTGGGCATTTATATGTTCTAAGATGTGATATTTCTACTCGCATGTTGACTACATTGTATAAAGTGATACAATAATTCAGCAAACCACTTCTCGCTGTGTGTTAGTCTGTCTATGCTCAACATTAAAATGTCTACGATCAACATCTATTTTCAATATCAAAAGCCATGATTTCTGTTACGTTTGGCAATGTATCTTTCAACTGGTATAAACTACAACATATGATCTCTATCGTTAGGTGTATGCTGGAATAGATATTACCATTTAATGCTATCATTTTGTACTGAATCAGTTTGGCTACTTGAACTGAATTTTCTTGGGTTTTCTGTCAAAACGTACCTTTGTAATCTTCAGGTATAACAATGCGGTCGTGATTGTCCATGAGTGTCTTTCCATCGCTCGAGTTCACAGACAGGCCTTTTGCAGAAACTTTAGCCTCACCTCGTTTAGAATATAACAGCAACAGATGAGAGCAATCAAACCCCAGTGACGAACTTCTACTGCATGAACTGTGGTCACATAAAACGACTCTTGGGAAAGGAAGGTTTCTGAGGATGTTGTCAACATTGAACATTTCAGACTCCCATGTTATGTTTGGTGACAGAACACTCTCTGGTGGAACCGATGAGGGATGACATGTGTGTCGTCCGCTTGGCACAGGGGGAGGACTAGTCATGTTAGCTCGCCATCGGCTGATGGTCTTGCTTTGGTCGAAATTATAATCTTGCAGTTGGAATTCAGGAAATTGAAATCGACCTTGCCATATTGACGTGTAGTTTGCTCAGAAACTACATCTTTACTCTGCAAATAAAAAGGGAAAATTAATCGATACAATTATCTTATGCGCAAAGCATAACGTGTCAACAAATTATTATTTTATTCCTTGTAAATTCAGTAATCATAGAGATGGGTTTCATTTATTCCAAAGTGTCTGCAGAAGCAAAACATAGTGAGCAGGAGGATAGGAAGGACGTGTAGTTTGTTATGTTTTTTCAGCAATAAGCAACTTGTGCTGGACTATACTTCATTCATTTTATGGTAAAACGAGCGAAGACAGATTAATCCTTCAGTAATCTAGCTGTAATCCAGGTGAAATGACAGCATTTGACTATTATAACACTCCATGAAGTATGTAACCACACATCAATATTCCGCTAATGTTTTGTAAATTAGTACACTTCTTTATATTCGGTACAAATTCCCACCTCATCTAAATACACTTTGGGAGAGTTATATGGATTTATTCCTATTTATCTTCATTTCAATATGTACATGCTAATGTGGAATAATCTTACTGTGCTATGGTCAAGTCCATGAACACCAGTTATGACAAAACGTAAAGGTAGCAGTTAAAAAATCTCAGGCATACTATCCTTGATAAGAAGTTCAGTGCCTCAACTACCATTCTGTAAAGGGCAGTAAGAAAGTTTTGAAATATTTTTAGAGAAGAAAATCACTCACCAGCATGACTTTGAAATTCTGATTACCGCTAAATTCATCCTGTCAAAGGTAACACACGACGAAATTGTATAGTCTTACCTTAGTCCGTCGGTCCAAAAGGACACCTCAGTTAGCAACAAAGGACTGGTAACTCGTATTGTCTTAAGTAAATCTCATCCAACATAGGGACGTTGATGTAGAGTTGTTTCCGGAAGTCCCTATAGCATGGTGATGATCATTCGACAACAACAGCTTGGCACGTTTTTCTATAGTATACCCTGAGTCACGCTCTACTTGTGGCCATCGTATACAGTGTAGCCTGTCTCTCGCTCTCGGCGTTTGTCCACCCGTTGATATACTTAACGTGGGGTGCGAACAGCACACGGCATGCTGTTTAGTTGTGAATTTGAATATATCTTTGTGTGACTTGGATCGTGTATGTTAACTCGTATGTCTGCTTCTGTGTCAGTTAATCCATAATCCTGCCTTCAATGCTTTCTCTACCACACCTAAATTCAGCCACCAGCTTCCTGACGAAGGTATATGCATACCATTGTTCTGAGCATATTACATTTCCTTTGGAGATGAACCTTCCCGGTTTTGTCTTATGTTACTCACTGGTCTGTTACAAAGATTTCTGGTACTGGTTTCCCCAAAACTGATGGATGTATTCATATCAAAATTGATATGTTGCTTTAATTAATGATTTCTCTCAAAGATCGGGCACATCTTTTAAATATTGTATATGAAAAACTAATTGAGGTCGTAAAATTTTGATTGACCCGCGTACTTGGCTCTCTTGTTATATAGTCTCTCCAGGACCCAGATGGTTGGCACTTTGCTGTCACTTGTGCCGTTGATGAACTGTGTAGATTTTTGCGCCCTCTTTTCATAGTCTATAATTGCTCAGGCCCACTACACGTTAGAAATCTAACTTATGACTATAACTTGATAAAGTCCTCGGCACAACAGAAATGTATAATGACAGAATAAGAGGTCACGTCACGTGGTACATTAAATCACCAGTACACTGCAGGTGTCGGACGCATGTTATCGAATACGGTGTTCAAATCTTTCACTGTCACATCAGCTTGGCAGGTGTTATAACTGTAGTGGATTTCAATATTTGTACATTTTTTGTTAAGCTGTCTGATATGTACGCGCCTTTATCAGTGCCAAAGAACAGTTACATTTAAAGATTGCTGAAAAACCATTACAAAATTACCATGGTGTACGCTACGATTCTCATGTTGTAATGTGTATATGGACATTTGTTGTATATTGATATGTTTGTACAGGGGCCGCTGGCCTACAAACCGAAATAAACTTGATTGATTGATACTGCTAAAAAAGATACTTCTAGTGATATTCGTGTGATATGTTTGGTAGGTTTTTTTGTGTGCCTCAAAATTAAATTCTTCGACCCAGAGAATCTATATTCTGTTGCAACCAGCTGAACTGCCGTCGTCCTAACCGTCGACCCATTTTGACTCCCCGTCATCGGCAAGACACCAGAACTGGCGCCATCAACAGTGGAGTCGTCTGGATTTATTAGATGAGAGTTGGTTTCTGCATTTCGCATGTTGAAGGACGAGTCCGAATGTGGGAAAAGATGTGAAAAATGTTAGGCAGATTATTGTCATGGAAAGAAACGCGTGGGGTGATGCGAGTGACAAGACTGGTTTAAATCAAAGAATTGGCCCATTCGTCTTTCCGAATATCGGTTCTCGA
>JAUELE010182295.1:0-13591 GCA_031471655.1 Diodora aspera
TGAAAAACGCACTTTCAAAACAAAACCAAACGGAAACGAAAGCAAAACGTTTTAAACACGTCTTGTGTTTACTGGGTAAGCATTGCTTCTGTCAGGCCCGGATCCCGGGGGTGGCGCACAGGGGGACGTGCCCCCCCCCTTTTAGTTCGCCCTTTAATTTTTGTTTTGCTCTATTACCAGCAAACCAACCCAAAAAATATTACGAAACTCGTGAAGTATGCTGAGAATGCACCATTTTGCATGTTGATTTTTTTCAAAATTTTGCAGGGGAGCATGCCACCCCTAGAAAATTATATTTTTCATCACCTAAGTTGTGACCCCCCACCCTTTATGCAAATCCTGGAGCCGGCCCTGGATGGCTATGGAAGGAAATAACTGTGTACCAGAAAGTTATGATACGACTTTAAGTGACCTGATCCCGTCATGTAATACTGTAAAGGGATCTACTGAGTATATATAACGTTAATTAAGATACAGGTATGTAATAATCTTCAAACTTTGTTTGAAAGTGTTGGTAAATCTAAACGAGCGCTGGTTTTAAGTCAAAATTTAAAAAGTTATGGTTTATTTCATATGGATTAATCATATCTTATCATAAAATAACCTTGGTGACACACCATCTGAAACATACGTCATGTTTAGGCTAACCAGAAACGATAAATGTTTGTTTTTTTGTTCTGAAAGCGCGTTTACTACAGACAAATAGATAAACACCGGAATAAGATTAAGTGAAACTTCGGTAAGTTAAACCATAATATTCTTGTTTTAATGTTGTTTGAAATGGCCGCGAACGTAAATATTTTAATTAATGTTTCTCTCTCTCTTTTTCCTTTGGTTGTCTCATTCTCAATGATTGGATGATCGAGTCGATGAGTAAAAGAGAAAGTACCGTTGGAGAAGACCAATCATATCGCACGACTCAAATTACATATGGAGAACACCGGCTAACCCTGGGCGTAGTAATCGGGCACCTGCCGATTTGTTTTGATTTGATTTGGATACACATTTGTTACCAGAAAATGCTTTGTGCTATGCTTCTGTATACAATGCGTACCAAGGATGTATTTAATTAGTTCAAATACCAAGTATTTTTCCAGAGTAGCAGTTCCTTCCCTAACCTTTTGACGCGGAAGTATATCACGAGAGTGTGTTGTTAGGCACTAGCTGAGCTCATAGTGAATATTTTCTGAATTATGTCTTCGAGGTCGTCTCCCCTTGTGGATAAATTAATGTCATGGCTTAAAGTGGTGGCTGTGTGGAAAGGCTGATTTTTCACGCTGGTTATTCCAGAATCACCGAGCATTTATTAGGTATTAACGTTCTAAAAACATGGGGAATTGCTTCGGTGGTTCGGATCACACTCCTGCTACTGGAACCAACAATGGAGGTACAGAAACACCCCAACGAACGAAACCGACCTCGGAGAACGGTGCCGTCAGTGTTTCTAGCACAGGAGGATCAATCGTAACGAATGCCAATCAGTCGGCAGCATCTCCCATAGCCCAGTCCCCCAAACACCAGTCTGAACAATCTCTAGGAGACAGTGCACTAGCGTCATCGAAAGTGTTCGTGGCTCTGTACGATTATGATGCACGGACTGATGAAGATTTGAGTTTCAGAAAAGGTGAACACTTAGAGATCTTGGATGATACTCAGGGCGACTGGTGGAATGCTAGGTCAAAGATCACCAAAAACAAAGGATATATACCGTCCAATTATGTCGCAAGATTAAAGAGTTTAGAATCAGAACCGTAAGTATAATTTGTGCTAAATTTATCATATAATGCTGTCAAGACAGGTCAAATTTTCGTCACAACATTTCAAATGATGAGGACACCAGCATAGAAAATGTTGAAATATATGATCAAACTCATTAGATATCCAACTGCATTTGTTCAACATATATATCAAATTATAGAATGCAAAATTTTAGTGAATATAATGTCACAACGACCTCTCACAAATGGAGCTGCGTTAGTAGATTGTGTTATTAGTAAGGGGTGTGGTTAAAGTTGTACAGTTTGATTACAAGTGATGGATGTTGAGAGTATTATATGTAAATCTACATCATGAGCACATTCACTAATCGTGTACAATAGTGGGTGTTCATTGTGCACACATACCATCTGGTGTGAGTCACCCTACAAATGTCATCCAACCGAAACTGAAATGTGATCGCTTAAATCTGTGCTGTAGACAACGTTTGAGACAAATAAACGCTGGCACTTCAGGTTCATTTTGATACATTTGTGATTTTCAATTTGTTAAATTTTGTCCCAAATTGTATTCAAACCCTACTGGAGGCACATGTATACTGTTAAAAATGGCAAGAGGGTGAATTGAGTTTCCTTTGAAAAGGGAGTTTCTTTAAGTACAGCCCGTTTCTGTTCAGTTGGTGATGCTGTCTGAAATTATTGAGAATAATTATAGATGTGACATCAGTGTGAGTATCGATGGATTCAGTTGTAAATATATATGGGTCAACAGTGTAAATTTGCGCAATGTGTATTGTATTAATATACAGTTGTATAGTGTATTGCATTGTATCGCATATATAAGTTGAGAATGAGTACATGATGTTACTAATCTTTCAGGAGAGATGGTCTTGATCTAGACTTCATAGTGTTCATTATACAAAGTTTAAGATTTAATAACGAGTATAATTGGTTTGTTAACCCTTTTGCTGTCACATTTTCCAATTTTTTGTAGTGGTGTGCTGACAATCGATTGTGACATTGCAACTGATTCTCAAAACTCGCTCCCAGTACCACATTAACCAGCAAAAAACTGTTTAAAAAAAAATCAGCAATCAAAATTACAAGAAACGTCTGCAAATTTCCCAAGCATGTGGAAAATACAAATCAGCAAATGGAGCATGGTATGAACTATAGTTGACTATAGTGGATGATAGTCACACACAGCACAACACTCAAACTATCAACATTGTTTTAGTTTACTGAAAATTACCAGCCCTGGGCCGGAAAAAAATAAAATTTGTACCAAATCTTGCCAAGTGCTTCAACATGGTCGGTACCTGTATAACACTACCCCTGGGATTAATTTAATTTTTCTTTAAGGGCTGCACTCAGTGCAACATACAGGAAACAACAGACTGCACAGCTAAAAACCTGACTACCCCGTGGGGCTTCCGGGGAGTGATGGCTGTCACATAGATAGAATAGGGCCTCAGGAACCCAGTGCTAGTTGTACAAGGCAAAATGGGGATCTTTTGCTTTCACTTTCTTTTCTATCGATCCCTTTTATGAACTGTATTTTTGCTCAATGTGTACATTGCACATCACATTGCGTTATGGCTGAAATACTGCCCTTGCAATGTAAAACAATCATTTCAACACAATTCAATTAAAAAACCTGGCTGCACCAATGCCCGTTCTATTTTCTATGATCTATAATTTAATAAGAATTATATTCAATAGTGTTTCAGTGGGTATACATTATAGTTCTTGTCTTGATTCAAAGTGTTGTTGTTTAAATCTAAAATTGATAATGTATCCAGCTACATGCCAACTGTGCAGTCTAGTAAGGCCAAAAAAACAAATGTCATGTTTCCGATAACATGGCCCGAGCATAAATGGGTTGGTAGACAGTGATTTTTCCCCGGGAATAGTGAGATAAGAAGCCAAGGGAGTGTTTGTGGATGTTATAAGTGTGTGTATTGTTTGCTCAATGATGATATCCCTCTTGAGCTGATAGACTGTAGTTTGCGTTGGAGTTTGAATCCAGAACACAGCTTGAGCTATTAGACTGGAGTTTGCGTTGGAGTTTGAATCCAGAACACAGCTTGGGTCTGGGATGCTTGACGGAAATACAGTAAATCCTTATTTAAAAGCCTGCCTTGATTGAATGCCAGGATAAAAAAGGCGAAACTGATTATGGCTGAGATTGATACAGTAGGTTTGTATACCTAGAACCAGGTTTCAAACACACTAAAAACAATAAACACTTGCCTTGATTAAGTAAGCGAAGTAAGTGGTCTAAAGTTAGTAGTTTGCACCGGTGCAGGATTCAGATGAGCAAAATCAACGCCTGTATCCAAAATACTCACATAGAGCAAATCTAGTAATTGACTGTTATATAGTAAGACTTAAGTCTCAAGTATACCCAGGCTGACTGTAAAAGACAATGAGAATGTCCAGAAATATTCTACTTAGGCTGTCTTCTCACAGTGTGTCTTATACTTTTATGGCTGAAAGATTGTAGCCTCTTCAGTGGATACATTAATTTCAGTTGAGCTGCACAGTATGATTAAGCATTCATATCCAAGTTTATTCTTGTCAACATTGTCATAGTGGTTGTACAGCCCATAAACAATAAAATGTTTCTGGCCTTGTGTCCATATATTGACGAAAGTTAAATATGTATACCCAAGGTAACCATTTTGAGCTAGTCAGGAATTTTGACAATTTTGTCACTTGAAAAAGATTTCCTTGTTTATTGTGAAGACTTTGGAAAACTTAACCAGGAAGGCCTTTACTCAACTTCACATGAATGACATGTTTGATCTGATTTGCTTTGCTAACCCTTTGGCTTTTCAATAGCTGATATGGTTGAAGTTGGATAGGTGCTTCTGAACGCTAAAATAAATCCGGTGGCCTCTGTGTGAAATAAATAACATAAACTGTAAATCATTCTTTGTAGAAGTGTATGCTTAGAATTAAATAATGCTGTATTTTCTTAGTCCTGGCAGATGTAGACCGATTTATTTTCTACTTTCAAATAGCCAGTCTCATTCCGAACCCTTCTCTGAAGGTTTACCATATATGTTCCGTTGATTTCCGAATGCTTTCCGGATATGAACTGAATGCATTTAAATGCAAGTGTAACATTTCCAAAGGTTTACAACTATTTTCAAGATTCTGTCATAAAGTTGAATGCATTTTTTTTTCTAAAATATGACAGGGCTGTCAGAAAATAGATATGGTCATTCAAGAGGCTGCTTAACTGACAAACATCAGATGTTATATATATTTTGTGCATTGTTCGTGATGTGTACATAGTACTACATACTTTTAGGTATATTTCTCGTTCCAAAGGTTGTCTTTTTGAAAAAGAGTTTCACCACGTATCTAACTTTAATAATTTTGGTAATGAAAGTGTTCTTCCAGTATGTGTCAATTCCCTTAAAATCATTGCCTTTATCATTGTTGTAGTGTATATCTTTAATTTAAAAGACAGTATTTGATGCAACAATCTTTAAATACGGAATTGGTGCATACTAATAATATGATGATATTTTTGGATGATGAAGATAGTATTTTGCTGAAGACATCAGCAGTTGAAAGAACAACTGGAGCCAGATGACTGATAGAAAATCTAACAACTGTGTTTCTTTAAGTCAGATCAGTGGCTTTATTCATGTAACTTAGTTGAGTTTTTCCAAGTTAAGAAATAAACTGTCGAGTTTCAAGAGAGTACTACACATCAAAACACACATGATTAAAGGCATAAGACATATGAAGGTTTGATAATTAATTTAAGCCAGAATTTCATTGATGCGGCTGCGACTGTGGCTTGTTTCATAATACGTATCAGGGCTCGAAATTAGTGGTGCCGCCGCCATGCCTAGGCACACTAAAAATCATACAAGGCACACTGAAATTATGTCAAGAGTGTCCAATTGGCACAGTAACTGTTTGGATTTTAAGAATAAATTGTATGTTCAGTGTTTTTGTCCGTTTGAAAGTCCACACTTCATTTATAACATTAATAATTCTGGCTGACGTTGTTCTTGACTAAATTGTCTGGAACCATACTAGAACAAAGAATTGGCACACCTGAAAAATGAGGTATGGTGCCATAGGGCACACTTGATATTTTCTTAATTATCGAGCCCTGTTATATAATGAGGCCCTGTGTTTTCTTTGCATCTGGTTTTAAGTGAGAGCACGTCACTGAAACTTCTGAAACTGTCGCCTCAAAAACTACCACCTGTCAAACCACTTTGTGTATGGATGTATTTAACCCTGTCCTTGCCAATGAGGTGTCGACTGTTTTATTCTTAAAGTCTTGACCAAATTGTTGAATTTTGTGGACAATACAATACATGTATGTGCAATAAGTGTTAAATATTTCAAATATGGCTGAACATCCAACATTACAAGTGTGCTTATTTTAAAGTCACTATTAAATTTCCTTACCAGTGGTACCACAAACAACTCTCTACCTATTCCTGGTAATGAGATATAAGTATGGAAAGATTAATTTGACCTCCGTTGACTTAGACCACATTTATGAAACATCAACGTGATGATTGTAATTGCCAGACCTACTTACATCCTTCTGTCTACTTTTGTTTTCACTGAACCAATTGTCATCCAAAAACACACAATCAATTTCCAAGAATTTGTTATGGTATTTGCTGTCCATCAGTATCCCATTTGACACCAAAAGCTTAACTTTCAGCAGCTGCTATATCATCAGTTGCATCAAAGCCACAAACTCGGCTTTATTTTTCTTATGTAACATATTTAGTCAGTCGCAAAATGTATTGTCAAAAGTTCAGTTTTTCTGAAAGAAGTTTGAATACAAAGCACTCTTTCGGCTGCCATTTTGGAAGTTTGCACAGGCACTAAGCATGGGTAAGCAAAGGGGCCAGCATTTGTCGATCGCGTGACTTTTAAAATAAATTGTGATGTATTTCAGGTACTTGTGGGCACTTCCAGCCTAAAACGACAGGTAATTTACAGGTGGTTTCTTGTGCTTCCGTCCTTAAAGGGCTACTACTCCTATGGGGCTGTATCTTTGTCGTAGATTGTTTTGTGTTTTTGTACCATCATGTTTTATAACCTATACGGAGTGTGTTGCCTTTTTAAAGTTTCTGACTAAAAGAAAGTAGCCTCCTCATTAACTGTTTAAACTGTTTTGGCTTCAGAGTTCTAAATGTGGTGATACACTACTTACAATTCCTGTGTTTTCTCAGCAATATCCATGGTGAATATAATAATGTCTTGTAAAACATATATTTGTTGCAACACATTTTCCAACCCGAGTTAAATACCCCATGACAAGACACACATTGCGGTGACCGTTTTGACTGGTAATGGTTTTGGTGGCATTCACATTATTTTGGATATTTTTTGGTCATTCTTATTATTGATAGTAAGTTGCTAATGTTCTGTTGGTCCATCTAGCAGTCAGCTTTTTTAGGTCAGCATATCTTTGAGAAGATTGTGATTTGACTGAACAAATTTGTTGAAACTTTACTCACTTATTCTGTCAGAAGGGACCGATTTTTATTAGCAAAGCAGAGCTGCAAAAAGAGATTTGAAAACTGTGTGTGCATATTGTGTGCAGTGTTCATCATTCATGTGATCTTGCTTTGATTAATGGGTTGTTACTTTTTCAGTTAGTACTACAGTTGTTGTGAGAGATTTGATCCTGTTTCATTGCCTGTTCTTTCATGAGCCCATGGTTGGTAGTGGTGATCTCATTAAAAAATAACAGGGCCACCAAGACAATTAGAAGTACGGGACAAGTTTTATAACATATTCTTGTTTTCTTATGTCAAGTACATTTAATATCTTGTCAGTCTTGGATGTCTAGTCTACTGATCTCCTGTGAATAACTTTCTTGTCATCCATTTTATTCAATCTTTGCTTTTATTCATTTTGGTATGGCTGAAATATTATCCTCCCAAAAGTCACTCATCAGAAATATGAATGTAATTTCTGTCAACTGTTTTATGTCTGATGCACTGTCTGGAGCTCAGTTATAACTTACATCTACAAGTATTACTGCTTTGCAAGGAAGAAGGCTATAGTTTAGTGTAAAGGCACTTGCCGATCCATTTTGCTGTTGGTAAATGACCCCAAGAAAAACTTGCAGATCTGTTACCAGTGCTGACAAAATTGTTCTCATTAGAACAAGGACATGGAGGAAAAAGGGTTCTATTGTTTTTCTCTTATGAGGCCATTGTGATAATTTCAACCCCTGATCTTATGTGGTGTTAGCCTGTCACCTTCACTGAAATGTATCTTAAACAGCGATACAGAACGCCTGAATCCTAATTGGTTTCATGGGGATCGGAAAATGTCTTTAATTGAAATAGTGCAGAAAAAGTTCCTGTTTTAAGGTTAATGGTTCATTCTGTTTTGTTATTAACTCTGAATTTACACTATCGGACATTTTGCAGGAGATTGTAGTATTTGATATTACATCTATAACATATTTTACAAACTCAGTAGCGTGATATTAGCATCCTTGCCACTAGTAGAAATGTATTTTTAATTTTGTTTACAGACAAATTCTCTCAGTAAATAATGGTCAAATCGCAACCATGTATTTTAATGACATTTGAGGGAGTGCTAGGTATTTGTTGTAGCAGCATTGGATCTTGCTATAACTGGAATGTAGTTGTGTTCTCTTTTGTAAAGGGCTCCCTTCTAATTATGTCCTTGTATATATCAGACACTTGCATGTACCTGCGAATGTGTTGTGCCACCAAAGATGGAATTGTCGTTGCACGATCATGATTGTCATATAGGGCACAGGTTGCAGGAACTACTACTGCTTAGAGAGAAGAAAAAAGATACTGACCATAAAAGGAGACTCTGATCACTCCATTTTCTGTGGATCACTGTTTTGTCCTTTAGTGAGTCTATTGTAAATCTATCGGCATTGGAATTGAGGATATGAGAAAGAATAGTGATACACTGCTCATCCAGCAATCCACTGATTCCTGGGAGTGGTGCCAGTTGGGGAGCAGGTGCTTTCCCACTAGGGAAAATGTAGCAATTTATTGGGAATGACTGAGAAAAAATGTGTGTATTTGGTAACAAATGTTCATATTTAGCCCTTGTTGATGATCTCGGGTCCCCTAGCAGCACCCCTGTTGGCCTGCCCAGGTCTTGGTTTTCAGCACTGACCACCATTCAGCCAGAATTTCAGAAATTGTGGTGATATAGCTGGACCTAAGATGTATACCAGAAGCCACTTGAAAAAAAGACAAACCAGAAAGGGAGGCATCAGGGTAGCTCGGTTGGTTAAGTGTCGGCCTACCGACTTGAGGTTTGTGGGTTCTATTCCTGCTGCAGGGGGCTTGGCATGTTTCTGTGCACAATGATCCTTATTTCTACATGCAGTGATCATATGGTGCACTGCCACATTGTTGTATCACCACTGGTTAGTCAGTACCAGTCGTAGCTTGCAGGTTTCATTGCATCCAAATCATCCAGCTCCCCACTGGTGACGGGGGATTTCCTCCTGCACTGAGCTTTCGAAAGTGGGCTTATGGTTATGAGATTGCAGAGTCACATTATTTAATTCAACCAACCAAAACATTTGTGATTAATATCTATGTTACCACAAATCACCCTCAGGAAACTCGGATATATGTACACTGGTGGTTAGCTTCTTGTTAATTGGTCAGGATTGGTGCTGCATTGTTAATTCCAGAAACTAAGTCATTTTCAATTCTAGTACTGCACGATATTCTGTATTCCATGCTTCAGGGGATGTGAATTGCGTTGGATAACAAACCAGCCCAGTGTATGTCATCCTTTTACTGAGAAGGAAGTGGATATTTCGTGGGGGTGATATGGTTTGAATATTGCTGAAACCTTACTGAAATGTACTGTCCATCACTCACTCTAGGATTAAGACATGATGACAACTATATAAAGGCCTTTGGTAGTTCATCAGATCAGCAACCAATTGGCTGCTTTTGCTGAGCACAAAATCACCCCCAAAATATTCTGAAAATGTTCCAGAGAAACAAGCCCCACCCCCCTCCCCACAATCTCTCTAGAGCATGATATCTGTCATGATCTATGTTGTGCCCCCACTCCTTTACATAAATCCCTGGCCTTTGAATCCTAGTTTTAAAACAATGCCTTTGCATGGTGATGAACTGACAAATTGTTGTTGTAATTGTTAAAATAAACACCCAGCGTCCTGATATGAAGGTTGTCAAATCATGGCCGGAATACTGCCCTCTGCGATGTTAAACTTCATTTTACGTACTCAATGTGTGAACGTCGTTTTAGGAAAGAATGTTATTTGCCAAAACCTTGGCCATGGAAAGAAGGGTAATTTATATTAAAAACCACCACGTTTACAAAGAGTTTGTGTTTTAGTTTTACAAATACCACACATCCTCGATATCCAGGGTATTTGGGACGCGGCCAAAAGCTGTGTCCAAGTCGCAAACACACTGGATTTCAAGGGCGAATACCATCCTGATGACCAGAAATATCCTTACCAGTTGAAATACCAAAAAAGGGAAGTTATAAACCGCTTGTGGTTATATCTTGCAGTTCTTTGACAAGACTTAATAAACGGGGCTTTTTTTTAACTTCCTTTTCCTCCGCTTAAAATGCATAATATTTTTAAGTACCCCTTATGTTAACAAATTGTGACTGTATGACTCCAAAAAGTTAAAAGAACATGCATTTGGAGGAATGTAAGCAAATATGGAACTGGCTAAAATGGTGATACGCCATAACAGTGACCTGCGATTGGACGAAACGGTCACAATTAGACGAAACGGGGATAGATATTTGGTATACAACGGTGACAACAAAATATATCTACAGGTGCATCTCCAAAAATTGGAATATCATATTACGACAAACATCAAAAAAAAAACACCACAAAATGTATCTTAAAATATTTCATGTCAAGTTTGAGCAAATCACTATTTATGCAGTATAAATACCACGCATCTCTAGTCGGGTTCAGTGCACACTACCGCAATCATGGGGAAGAGTGCTGACTTGACGATTGTCCAGAAACACAATCATTGACACCCTCCACAAGGAGGGTAGGTCACAGATCATTGCTGAAAGGGCTGGCTGTTCACAGAATGCTGCATCAAAGCATATTCATGGAAAGTTCACTGAAAGGGCAAAATATGGTTTGAAAAGGTGCACGAGCAACAGGGATGACTGCAGCCTTGAGAAGATTGTCAAGCACATCCGATTCAAGAACTTGGGGGAGTTTCACAAGGAGTGGATTGAGGTTGGAGTCAGTGCATCAAGAGCAGCCACACGTGTCACCACTTGACGTGTCAAGGAAATGGGCCACAAATGTCGCATTCCCAGTGTTTAGCCACTCCTGAACCAGAGGCAACGTCAGAAGCGTCCTACCTGAGGTATAAGGAGGAGAACTAGACCATAGCTCAATAGTCAAAAGTCCTCTTTTCAGATGAAAGCAAATTTTGCTTTTTATTTGGAAACTAAGGTTTCAAGAGTTTGAAGGAAGAGTGGAAAGGCACAGAAGCCAAGTTCCTTGATGTCCAGTGTGAAGTGTCCACATTCAGCATTGATTTGGGGCGTCATGTTATCTGCTGATGTTTGGCCACTGTGTTTTATCAAGTCCAATGACAAAGCAGCCATCTACCAAGAGATTTTGGAGCACGTTATGCTTCGTCTGTTGACATACTTTATGGAGATGCTGATTTCCTTTTCCAGCAGGACTTGCCACCTGCTACTCTGAACTGATTTGCTGACCATGGTGTTAGTGGGCTTGGTTGGCCAGCCAACTCGCTAGACCTCGACCCTATTGAGAATCTATGGGGTATTGTCAAGAGGAAGACGAGAGATGCCAGACCTCACAATACAGACGAGTTGAAGGCCACCATCAAAGCAACCTAGGTTTCCATAACACCTCAACAGTACAACAGGCTGATCGTCTCCATGCTATGCCGCGTTGATGCAGTAATTCGTGCAAAAAGAGGCCCGACCAAGTATTAAGTGCATACATGAACATACTTTTCAGATGTTTGACTTGTGTGTACTACAAGTCCTTTTTTGGACTGATTTTATGAAATATTCTAATATTTTGATGACTAGATGTTTTATTTCCATGAGCGGTAAGCCATAATTATTGGAACTGTGACGTAAAAGACTTGAAGTATTTCAGTTTGTGTGTAACAAATCTAAAATATGTGAAAGTTTCACTGTTTGAATTAAATTACAGGAGAAAATGAACCATTCCATGATATTCTAAATGTATATCCATCAATCATTACACTGAATTGTCCGTAGATTTTGGCCAAGTTTGGCGTGTCACCGTTTTGGCTTGTCATCGTTTTAGCTATAACCAATATAACGATGACGTCGCCAAAATGGGGAACATTTAGAATTAATTCTCGAGTTCGAGTAAGTGAACTTTTCGGCGATTAAAATGTAGTTAACCGTCCATTATTCTCATTAAATGATATATCGTTGTTGTACTCAGACCGATTTAAACGTTTTTTCAGTTTTTGTTCGGTATTGGAGATACAACTTTGATCATTTCCGTTTAACAATAAAGGGCGCGGGGTTGGCACAGTGGTTACCGAACTGGACTTGCAATTTGAAAGTTCCGAGTTGGAATCCCGCCCTAGTCGCTGTTCTGTATTCTGGAGATGGGAGCCCCCCTGGAACCACCGTGACGTCATCCAGAGTCACTCACTTTTAACAATAGGGAAAGCAAGGTTAATGAGATCACGTGTCAGTCGTCAGAGTCTCTGTTCAATAATTCTACCCAAGCTGAAACAAGGGACGAGGAGAATCCAAACACAATCACGTTCAGCGGGTTCGTATTGAAAGACACGAACACCCAAGCTGGCAAGGCAAGAGAACCTGTTAAACGTGGACATAATTTAGTCACAATTAGAAACGAAATATGTACACAACTAGCAGCTAACTGATTCCTTAAAAATGTTTATGAATCGATCCTTTTCAAGACGAATCTAACAACAATCAACACAGAACAAAATTGACTGGAACACTAACTTTTAAACAAACGGTATTTAAGATGCACATTAGCCATGTCATGCAACTGTCACGTGTTGGCGTGGTGAAGTGCTTTAGAGGAGCTAACCTACATGGATTCCCGCTAGAGAGCGGCATTTTAAATTGACATTTTCAAATGAGGTCCGATCTCTTTAATCTTCCAACAATCTCATACACTTCCAACAAAACCACACCAACAAACAAAAACACAAGGTTTCGGACCTGACAAAATTTAATAAAATTTTGTTGATATGAAAATGAAAGCAATTTGCATGTACAGCTCGTCTTTTGACTTTAGGTTGCATTTGTTGGTAAATACAAATTTTCTATTTGGGAACATACAAAGTCTACACAGTGCGTGTACTTGTAGATCATAATCAAATTTCAATTACCAAAGCATGTGTTTAGAGTTTCCAACATGTTTGACCGTGAGCGAACGACTGTTCTGCAAACGAGCACCACCCGACACAATTTCCCTGCGAGTCGAAATTCTTGCACATCTGAAACAAAATAAAATACAATGCTACTTTAATAATCCATCATGGGATTACTGACCCCGAGTTGAGACCACTTACAGAACCTTTCCCCCGGTCAATTGATCACGTTGTTTGTTTAACAAAACAGTTTTGACAACTAACCGAATCCAGTTTATTTGTTAACAACTAACCGAATCCAGTTCATTTGTTAACAACTAACCGAATCCAGTTTATTTGTTATACAACTAACCGAATCCAGTTCATTGTCCGTCATAGCTATAATGACGTCCCAAAAGAAACGATACAGATCTGGAGAAAATGATTACAACTTTGACCAACTCCTCATATAATTATGTTTGTGTCACTGTTCATCAGATA
>JAUELE010182401.1:0-13589 GCA_031471655.1 Diodora aspera
CACGAGTCCTCTGATAGGTCACGGAAATAGACGGAAAGAGACGAGTATCTAAGATTGGAAGGTGGGGTATGAACTCCCGACTCAAAAATGGTTCAGGGGCTATGTTACGAGTGAAAACAACATACACAGAGTGAATCTCGACAGTTTATTTTGACATTTGACATTTCTGATACCGTGCAGGTGCAAAATGTAAATGTAACGTGTATTGTAAAGATGCCTTGTGCGTATGTAGTAACAAAACATAGACTTGTGTTTTAGTAGAAGCGCATAAACAAGGGTTCTCAACCTTCCATTTAGCCCTGGTAACTTTTCGAACCTTAAAATTACTCCGAGTCACCCTGTTTTGTTCAATAATTTGAGTTTACAAATGTCTATCGACAAGGAAAATGTTAAAATACTGTTTGAACATTTTTATAGTCACGCCAATAAAGGTCAGGACAGTAGGAACCGGGAAAGGGGGGGGGGGGGGGGGGGTTGGGCCCACTTTGTCCGGACTGTAGCAAAATCATCTTTAGCCCCCCCCCCCCTTGTCAGGGAACTCAGCACCCTCACCACCACCCAATCGTGACATTCCTGGCACCACTTGTGCTGTATTGTAAGTAGACATACATGCAGCAAACAACAGCGGTGGTGCCCCCTTCCACCTGCTTTTCATGTCCAGAGTCCATTTTAGCCCCCTACTGAAATCTGTAAATTTGTTCCTACGGTGCTGAAGGTTGCCCTTTTTCACACGAATAGAAACGAGAGTCAAAGATGATCAGTTTGATAACTGATACAATGATCATTTGAATAAGATCATGGCAACATAACATGCCAATGAAGTGTTTCGGGCATGAATGAGATGAAACGATATCCAAGAGCAAACATGTCAAAATTTGCAAAAGTGACAGATGTCAGCTCAACAGTATGAATTCACAAAGGTTGCATGAAAAGACCCTGTTCACTACCAATTTTTTGACAAAATAATCAAGTGTACCTTTAACATCAGGTATCCAGTGCAACTCACGTGTGGCGCGCCCATGAAGGTCACTAAGGGCGATAATCCAACTTGACATGCTGTAAATTGGACGAATGGCATCTTGAGGAGCCGCAACATTCCAAATTCTCCCAAGAGATAAGTCAACCAAATGTGAATGAGAGGGGGTCAACCTTCCTTAATTGACGACCCAGGTGGTCCCAAATGTGGTCTATCGGATTCAGTGCAAGACTTTTTGCTTTTCAGAGTAACTCTGCATACCCTGCCAGACCAAGAAATCGTTTCCTGTTCTTTCCAAACGTGGACAAACGTTGTCGTCTTGTAGCAAAATGTTATTGTCAAGGACACAGTGAGGTATGTATTCCTAAGGACACGTTCATGTTACCCCCCCCCCCCCCCTAGATTAACGTTCCCGGCAACACGAATAACTGGGGTTTTACATTGTAATGGATACTATCCCACACAAGAACAGCTCAACTCTTATCTTGTACGAAATTTTCAACACATGCATGAACCCACCTCCTTTCAGCCTGTATCCTCGAAACCATCGATACATCCCATGGGGTAGGAAACGTGACTGGTCTGTTTAATTACATAAAACGTCAAGACGTCATCACTGAACAGAAGCCTAATGTTACGGTCAATCAGTGGACCCACGGGTGACCCCTTGAGCACGCATGCATACCACATGTTCGCCGTGCCTATGGCAATAACGTTTTGCTACAATGCGACAATGTTTGTCAACTTCGACGAGAACAGAAGACAATTTCTTGGTCTGGCTGGGTGTGCTGAATTACTCCGACAAGCAAAATGTCTTGCACAGAACCAGAAAAGCACATTTGGGACTGTATGGCCGTCAATTAAGGAAAATTGTCTCCTCTCCAGCAAAAGGAATGGACTTGGAAGGTTGTGGTTCCCCAAGATGTCATGCGTCCAATTGACAGCATACCAAGTTGGATTATCGCCCTTATTTACGCTCGTAGGGGCGCCACACGTGACTTTCACTTGATACCTGATGTCAAAGATACAGTTGATTATTCTAGCACAAATGTGGTAGTGCGTGGGATCTTTTCATGCAACGTTGTGACTGCTGAGTTGACATCCATAACGTTTGCAAATTTTGACATTGTGCTTCTGGATATCGTCTCATTCATGCACCAGGCACTTAATTGCCATGTTATATGTTGCCATATGACTCTCATTCCCGTTCGTTTCTAATGATATGTTTCCATCATATATATGAGTGACAACCTTTATTGGTACGAGTATATTTTAAGTTCGAATAACAATAATAATCAAACATCAAACCTCTACAATGGCTACCCATTAATTAAGAAGTTTAAAACGAGACTTTTAAGTCCAAAATTCTAGAAAGAAAAACGTGGTATTATTTTCAGGGGCGGATCCAGGATTTTGAAAAGTGGGGGGGGTCCAACTTGCAAAATGTCAGTCCCACCCGGGTTCGAGGACTCTTTACTGTGCAATTTTCCGAAATTGATTTTCAAAAGGGGGGGTCCAGACCCCCCCACCCTTGGATCCGCCACTGTAATGTATAAATAGGTGTTGTCTAAACAGACTGGATTGATTGTATTTATATCGATGTATATTAGCCGAGCGTGTGTCAAAGTTTGGAAATAATTTCTGTGTAAAAACTGGCTGTATGAGGTCCAACTGAAAAAGTATACCAGAAAATAATATTTAACTGTGTCACAAATGTTAACTTTATATATCCTTGCTTGTTGATTTGGGGGCTAGTTGGTTTAGGGGGCTAGTTGATATGGGGTTACTTGATTGTAAACCAAACTGATAACCTTATACATGTATAACTTTTTATTTTGATATTTTGAGCTCATTCCTGGCTAGATCTGGATATGTCAGCTATTTTGACCACTCACCGAATTTAGGCACAAATTATACATATTAACTGACCTTCCTACAATTTAGGGATACATTCCCATTAGTCATTCATTATTGCAATGCAAATCGACCACTGTAGTTTTCTAAATAAAGCTGTGTTTGTAACATTTGTGTTTTGCAGTCTTTGTTCAAGACAGCTGATTCTTGGCCACACCTGCCTGCTTCAATTTCCCGCCATATTTGGTAATTCTCGCGCCTTCGTTGCTAAAATATTTCAACAATTTTGTTTACTTTTAGTAAAATTGTGTAAGTCATACAAGAAAATAGAACATTCATGCATTCATTTACAAAATAATATTCGATTTGAAGCTTATTTTGTCACGTGACTTCTGAAGGCTGTGCGGGAAATGGTAGTCTGCCGGTGCGCGCCAGATTTTAAACACCTGTGAAAAATAGGATTATTTCATGGATTTTACTAATTATGCCTCTCCTAGGTAAAAAGGTTTTCAGTTGTCTGAAACCCCTAAATGACATTTCTCCCGAGGAAACCGTTTTTACCATTCCACACACCAAGGAACAGTTCAGATCTAAAGCGTATCCTTTTGTCGGGAGACCATCTGCAGCATCCAATATGGCGGCGCACAGGAGATTTCATTGTAAAAATAATAAATCAGCAATATCTGTGTGCAATATATTCATACGTATTAAATAGCGAGGGCGGAAACTGACCGAAAGAGACGGTTTATACATATTGACTTATGGAAGAATTTAAGACCGAATAACTTTTATAATCATTAGGAAGTGATTTTTAGACCGAATTCTCGATGTATGAGTTGTTTACATCTCTATGGTGACCACGTGGACTTAATATGCAGAAATATGAACATATTTTACCTATTTGTACATTTTGTTAAGCTGTTTCTTTCCCCAAATGTCAAATATGACGGATTATTATAGAGCGCCAAAGCGCAAGCCGCCATTTTGTGATTGCACGTTTTCGCAACGAGCCATTCAGGCTCGTCAATGCACTGTCAGCGGAACCGAGCTGTCAGAAGTGTCAAAAACATTTTCTTGATTTCGGATGGAAAAGTTGTATTCTGTGAGCTGTTTGTTATAAAATGTAATGCCCAAATCATGTAAATGTTCCATTCTTTGAAAATTTCTGTCATCCTTTTTGGCCAGTAAGCCTTGAGTGACATTTACCATGTTGACAAGAATTCATTAGGCCTAATCTACTAATTTCATATTTTAAAAAATACATAATATTCAATATTGAAATGGGTTGGTTTGATAGTTTTGTAATCGGGGAAGTTGGTGAAGAGTAGATGGGGTTATGCCATGTGATATATATATATATATATACTAAAATATATGTAGCCTATAAGCTTTATATACAAATTTATATTTGTGGACATGACTGAAAAAACCCAAAATGACATTGATTGTTTCAGTGACTGTCAGTTTGCATGCGTGGTCTACATCTGTAATTGGCTTCTTGAATGTGGGGATGCCTGTCTTTATCAGAATTCTGTGTTTTAGATTAAAATTGTGTTCAGTCATAAAAAATGATTTGAAAAATCTGATAGATTATTTTCATATTGAAAGATATAACATCCATATTTTCTAAACTATGCTCAACATGTACTGTATTTCTTTCTTTGCTTCTGAAAAGTCCCATATTATGAAATTGATCCTGTAACATGCTTCCTTGACAAGATAGTGAATTTGAAAAGCGACGAGATCTATATGAGGAGAGGATCTGGACTTGCCAATGTACTGGTCACATAAATCTCACCCATGAAGAGGCTTGGAACTCCGAAAAAGTTGTGCAGAAGACATTGCAGACCCAGTTTGCACCTTGCTACGAGAAACCAGTGCTAGAGATAGTTCACCACAGTGAGTAGGAGAGTTTCTGCATTTCTTGAAAAGTACTGATCTTCAGTATAAGGTTAATGTAGAAGAGAAGGCTGCAGGAACTTGGGTTAAACTTTGTTGTTTCAGTTGTTAAGGAGAACCATTGTTGTAGAAGCACATGTTTGCCACCCAACTACATTTAGCATCTTCATGTCTCAATGAAGTGTCTCTAAATTAAGGGCAGTGTGCAGAATTCATGAAAATTGTTGAGATGGTGCATTTCTTTGATAAGTAGAATTTGCGAAAATTGGCTGAACCATTTTCAGAAGGGGTGTCCTGCCCCCTTAACCCTCTGGAAAAAACCCTGCCTCAATGATGAAAAATTCAAAAGCAAATCCTGATTTTACAACTTAAGTGATGGAAAACTTGACAAGTATTATAAAGTATGCAGTAAGTTTTTATGATGTATGTAACATCAGCCTTTAGCCAATTTTCTCTGTATCATGCTTTTTAATGTAAATGCCTTTATTTGTACTTTAAATACGGAATGTGGGATGGTGCTGGTTATTGTCTGAACAGATTTGTTTGATAATGGGAGACCATTAATTGTTCATCGATTGATTATAATAGTTGTGCAGACACAGAAAACTACGCAAATACAATTATCACAACTTGTACAAATGTTCTAACTGGTACCAATGCAGAATTTTCCAGTACGATAGTTGGAAAAATGGCTTGACAACGGCTGTATGAATGTACACAATTATTTAGTGAATTGTTGAAATAAATATACTTGTGTAGACCTAAATCAGATGATGTTATGTTCCACGCTCAGTTTGGTTTTGCGAGGTGATATTCGATAGCAGTGGACAATCACTTGTAATACTAAACAAGGTGCACATTTCTGCTAGAAATTTGATAATGCATAATTTTGATACTTGTGTGTGTACAAATGAATCTAATTAGCTTAGAACAGTTTTATACTCTTCATTGCAACTGCACTCGTGAATGCCACGATCTAGCAAGTAGTACTTTTGATTCAAATGACAATCACGCTTGTTTTTGGGTAAGCCTATAGATAAAAGATTGCAATGAATGAAATAAAACATACATTTCTTTCCCACAGAAACTATTGACTCATCATACTGCGATCCAATTTTAAAAATCTCGGCAATATTATTGTTTTTCGCAAAGATACAGCAAAAGTTACAAACTGCTGTTTGAGGACTGGATTCATTATGAACGTCTGGATCAAGTTATTTCGTTTGATAAGAAAATTTTGCTATCTCGTAGTAGTACTGATTTTAACCCCCACTTGTGTAAGTAATATTAGTTTTTTTGTAGTTCTGTACACTTCGCCAAGGTCAAGGCCGTGAATTCCCACTAGTGGAAAAATAGAAAATAACATGTGCACACATCGAGCTTGCAATATAAATAATGTCATTGAGATAACACTTGTTCTCCCATTGACTGTGTGTGTTGTCAGGATTGCTTAAACTCCTATTTGATTGGTTAACTTAAGTAAGACATGCAGAGCACTGTTTCCTGGTGCATGCAACTTCTTGCAGCTGAGTTTCCTGTGTTGTTGCACAAAGATAACATTCCAGAATAAATTTTTTGTTTCAGTTACACATTTACTTTACAAGCCGATTAATTAAGAATGTAATCAATCGTTTTAAATTACTGATTATTTGATCAATCCCTCCAGCACTAATGTGGGATAGTGCAGTGTCGGCCCAGTAATCAGCCAGGCTTGGCTTTTGGGAGTTTGAATACCACCGGGGTATCTCTCTTTCAGTTCAGAGGTTGAACCCTGATACCAACATGAAGGTGACACTATCATAATGTTGCTTAATAATTAATGAAAGCTGCCTTAAATCCAAAATCATTTGCTCATTCTTTTCATGAATTATGACTGTCTGTTTGTATTCTGTTGGTGAATTAACCCTGTGGTGCTTCCGCGGAGTGACCCCGTGGGGCATCCGGGGAGTGACGTGGTGTCACTTAGATAGTGTAGGGTCTCAGTAACCCAATGCTTGTCGTACAAGGCGACTAAAATGGGGATCTTTTGCTTTCTCTTTCTTACTATCAATCATGTGTTGTCCCTTTTCCTGATGTGCCTCTTGCACATCACATTGCACTATGGCTGAAATATTGCCACCTGCAATGTCAAAATCCATTTCACTCACTCACTCTTGGAATTCGTCTTCAGCCAGTATAACGTTTTTTCAATGACTATAAACAAATAAAACCAGACTACTTTTGCAACTTTCCCATGGTGCGTTTGGGGATGTCACGTGGTGTCACTTAGAATAGGGCCTCAGTAACCCAATGCTTGTTGTACAAGGCAACTAAAATGAGGATCTTTTGCTTTCACTTTTGTTGCAACCGATCTTATTTTATGAACCATCTTTACCTCGGTGTACACCTTGCACGTCACGTTCTTCTATGTACTGTGAAATAGGTAACATCTCAACTCAGATTTTGCAACTAGCGCTGCTACCGTTTGTGCCATTTTCTCAGCCTCTGACCTGCATCTTGCACAGCGTGTCCCGTTATGTCCGAAAAATTGGTTCTGTAAAACGTCATAATTAATATTATAAATTGTCATCTCGAGTTTCGCGTGAACAAAGAACGTGACTTATAAACAATGGTGACACATCCAAACAATGTCACCAGAACGAGGCTGGACAGTATGTCATACCACGTGACCTTACAAATTCCTTTTGACTGACAGATACGATAAATTCTATGAAATTGCGTAGTACTCTGTAAGACTCTAATACTGACCGCACCGCGGCGCCATCCTTCTATGCTTCGCTGTGTTTGTCAGGTTGATGGGTAAGATGGCGGAGTGGAAAGCGTGGTAACTCCTTTATTACAGCATACATCAGTCCTGTCAGATCACATTGCGTTATGGTTGAAATATTGCCTGTGCAACGTAAAACATCTTGACTCAACTACATGTTTTATTGTTTTACAGTCTGTCGCGTTGAAAGACTTGAGCCTCAGTGACTGCATGCTTGTCGCAAAACCACTTAATGTGTTTGTATTAGTCTGCTTTTGATGCGTCTTTTTTCTGGGTGAATTGTCACGTGATGCGTGACATGGTGGGTTCCAGTAACCCAATGTCTGTCGTACAAGGCAACAAAAATCTTTTGTTTCCACTCTAGTTATGCTATCTTCTTAATGACTGACGATGAATATGCCAAGCATGTGTAATGTTCGTTGTTTCATGGCTCAGTCCGGGGTCCAGGGTTTTGTTGATGGGCGAAGCGGGGTGTTGGGTGTGGTGGGTGTCGGGTTGGGGGCTGGAAGGGGTGCGGTAGTAAGTGACGCAGAGGATCGGGCTGGGGGATCTCAATTTTGATTGCAGATGGAGCTATCCTAATAACAAATGACTTTGCCCCGTTCACATCCAGGAAGCCGCGACCGGGGGCGAGGGGGGGGGGGGGAGGGGTCACGGCTCTCCCATCACCTGAATCCGAACCTGTATCCCTGCTGGGATTGCTGGGTTGTAGAATTGTCAAGACCCCGATTCTCAGTGTACAATGGCTGAAATACAAGTAAACGAAAAAAAAAAAAATATTGCTCCTCTGCAAATACATTTCTTTACCAGCAGAGAGATGTGTCACAGGATAGAATCGGGGTCAGATGTTGACTGGGGCCTTCAAATATGTAGGATATGAAAGATTGACTGCCGTCTCATCCGGTCTGCCATATGTCTGAAAGATTGCCGGCGCAGCTGTAATTAGCTTAACATGTCAAATGTACAGCAGACTGAGCACAGGTGCGACTTCCTCGGTCTCGCTCCTGGGCCGTTTTTTGCATGTATTTATTTTAAGCGTACCGTCACGGACTCGCATTTCATTCACCATGAGCACATGCGTTCCACAGGTGTATTCTCTGTTTTTCCTCCCTCAGTTTTTATGTCTCACCTGTTCCAGGTATTGGTACATGATCAAAGACGGGTACCTCTACTGCTATCTCAGCCAAAGTGATCAAGTCACCGTTGATATCACCCATCTCCATGGTCACCAAGTGACGTCATTGGTTGACCACTTCAAGGGCAAGCGCTTCGTCATTCATTTATCACACGAGGTAAACGTTCTTTAGCTTTCAATGAACATAAAATTTGAAATTTCTGAGAGGACAGAAATATATTAAATACATATTCGTGTATTTAGAAAGGACCTTCTCGGTGTTTTAAGCAGCGGTTAGCACGTCGAGACAGCAGTTTCAGTCGTGTTCACTGTGGGTTCGAATCCTTTAAGACGAATCCAATTATGAACATACGACGAATAATGGACAAAAGATATAGCACGGTTGTCAGAAGACAAACACTTAGTCTATGAAAACTTATCAATCCACGAAAACCTGCAGTTTTTATTATTTCATTTTTTAATGAAAAGGAGTCATCTATCCTCTGCTGAACCTAGACTTGCTTTAATAAGAAACTAGACTTGCCTAAATCTTGAATTTATAAACAAAAATTGATTTCACAGTCATGGCGAAGGACTTGGTTGTCAGTTAAATAACCTTTTGAAAAGCCGTCTGTGAATACTTTTCTGTGCATGTCGAAGTCTGCCTCAATATGAGGCGATAGGGAATGGTTCCGTTTTGCTAGAGACGAAGATTCCTCATTTTTTAAATCTCTAACTTGATCAACCTTAAAATGTAATGTTATGTATATTGCCTCTAGAACTTACACCTACATTAAACCCCATTTATTTCACTCTAAGGTAGCTTACACTTTGTCTTATGACCGAATAAATGCGATTACAGCATAAAACATTGTGATGAACCATTTCAGAACTACGTGGCTATCTACATGTCGTTCGAGTCACGTGATGACATGGAAACGTGGACGTCAGTGATGGAAGAAGCTTCCAAACTTCCGGAACCCCCAAACACCTCGGAATCTGACGTCGGGCACCAAGGTGAGGCAAATAAAGAATTCTCACATGAAAAGGAAGTGACGTCATAGAACTAGTATCGAACTGTGGCCTATGTGTTCACTTCAGAAATCACCAAACTTTTCCCACCAAGTTGTGGTCATAAAACACCCAACTACTTGGAATCTTGGTGTCAGAGATAAGTGATCCAAACATGAAACCCCCCGTCCCAAAGAAAAATATATAATAATGATTTAAGTCCTTTTGAATTGTGTAATTTAATAATTATACTGCTTGCGGGCCTTCTTCGGATTTTATAGAATTGCAACATTGAAACGTGTTCATGCTGCTCATTACCTGAAATTTTCAGATTGCAAACGGGACGAACCGAATGGTGAATCTAAGTTAACGATCAAGCAGAGACTGCTAGCCGAGGTTCTCCGACAGAAAGAGGAACTTGAGAAAAAACAGGCAGCACGACGTCTGGTGAGTACAGCCGTTTCCAGGAACCAGTTTCCCTCGAGGTGAACACGCGTCCCTTGGTCAGATTAATTACTTTGGATGGAAACCATACGTAGTCTACTGACCAGGCTTTCTGTAGACACTAACAATCTGTAGTGACGTGTTCAATATGTCGAGGGTAAGCTTACTCCAGCTGATAGTGATGTGACTGAAGGATTGCTGTAATTATGTATCACCAGAGGTGGATCAAGGATTTCTGGGAAGCAGGCACAACTTAACGTTGTTCAGGACAGATATTTTCTAGGAAATTTGAAAAATCAATATACTAAATGGTTTTCATAGTATTCCTTTTTGGGGGTGGGGGTTGGGATTGATTTGGCACTACCGTAGCAAAAAGGCAAAAATGTGACTGAGTATGTGTGTGTGTGTGTGTATGTGAGCCTCCACCCTCTAGATCTGAACCTGCATGGGTTAATACACCACTGCTTGATTGTTTTCTGTAACATCAAAAAAGAGCAAATGACTCAGTATTTTCAGTTTCACACAAGTGAGCAACCACTTATCTTTCATTAATAAAATGGGTATAAAACTTTATCAGTTGTGGACTGCCCATGCATATAACTGCTATGCACAGCAGTCAAAGGGCTAATATAAACTGAAGCCAATTCAAACAGCCCTCTCTTGCTTTCTAATGAGCATTCAATGGCAACACATCCAAGTTCAGTAGTACATGAATAGGATATATCTGGGAACAGAGTCTCTTCGCATCATGTGTAGACTTTTGTGCGCTTGCATGAAGGCGACTCGTTTGTGCTCTGGGCTTATGAGAAGTTTTGCACATGGTAGCAGCCGAAAATATGACTGGATCTTTCAACACCCAACCCATGAATGTACCTGGATTATGGATATCATCGTTCTAATTCAGATAGGTACTCTTATGGCTGTGGTTTGTGACTCAAACTGCCGATATGACGGGAACAACATCATACTGGTCAACAACAGTGAGATCACTCGACCGATACAAAGACAAAGACCACTCTCGGCTAAATATAGCTACAGCAGGGCTGACCTAATTACAATCAGGGAGCGTGTCAAAAACAATAGTGTTCTACAACGCATTGATCCAATGACATGCTTAAACATCAGAAGACTGAGACTAAATAAACGCCGCAGAGGTAGAAAAGGAGGAAAATTAATGAAAGCAAAGCAGAGGGAACGGGATGGATTGCAAAATAGAGGAATTAATGTAAACAGCCTAATTTCTATCGATCATAAAAAGACATCGTCCACATCAAAACTAAGTAAAGGAATACAGCTAGCATTACTGAATGCTCAGTCTATCAAGAACAAAGATGGATATGTGAAAGACCTTATAGACAACTACGAGGTTGATGCTCTTCTTCTTACCGAAAACTGGCTCCAAAGAAATGACACAGCATGGTGTTTACAAAGTGCTTTGAATCGTGATGGCACTAAACTCGATCACTGTGATAGAAAGGACAGACCAGGGGGAGGCATTGGACTAGTGTATCGGGATAATAACAAGGTGAGGCTTGTGAAAAGCAATGTTCTTAGATCATTCGAGTATGCAATCTGGAAACTCATATCTAGCTTCCATATTATTGGCATCTACAGGCCTCCATATTCTGTGAAACACCCAGTTACCATAAATAACTTCATAGACGAGATTACAGAGTTTCTAGCTGATATACTACCATCGACAAAGAATGCAATCATTATGGGCGACTTTAATATTCATATTGATAATGAGAACGATACCGATGCTAATATCTTTTCTGATATAATGACTGCTTTGGGACTGGAGCAACATGTACAATTCTCAACGCAAAGACTAGGTCACGTGCTTGACCATATCTATACAGAAGTGGGAAGCAATATCAAAATCACAAGCTGTCGTGAAGATGTATATGTATCCGACCATTGCCTGATTAGAATGACATTGAGCATTCCGAGGGAAGACATAGCTAGAAAGAAAATTACTTACCGTAAAATAGCAGATATTCCATTGGGTGAATTTAGCAAAGAACTGGACATACCGCTGACGATGGACAGCGCGTCTGAACTGATAGATCTGTTCGAGGACAAGGTCACAGAAATCTTGGACAAACTTGCGCCGAAAAAATCAAAGACTGTCACGGTCAGAAATAAGAAATCGTGGTTCACAAAGGAAATTGCTCAACAAAAACATAGAGTGCGACGACGAGAGCGAATATTCCGGAAATACAGAGAGAATCACCAATTTATAGCCTTGAAAAAGGAGCGGAACAAATATAACTGGATGATAAAACTGTTATCTCTGGTAAAATTGTTGAATCAAAGGGTGATACAAAACAACTCTACCGGATATTCAAGAGTGTGACTGGAGACAATCAAGTAAACCCACTTCCAGACTGCAAATCATATCAACAGCTGGCAGATGATTTCGCGAATCTCTTCATGAATAAAATTTCTCAAATTAGGAAAGATCTTCAAGATATTGACAGATTCAAACCTCCCAACAGAGTCGTACCGAAATTAGACAAGTATAAATCCTTGTCACAGACTGAAATGAAACACATCATAACATCAATGAAAACAAAGTCATGCGAACTAGACTGCATGCCAACATCGTTATTAAAGGAGCTGATCGAGGCTACCCTACCAATAATAACCAGCATTGTCAACCTCTCATTGGAGAACGGTATATTCGCACAGAAATGGAAGTCGGCAATCATCAGACCACTCCTAAAGAAACCTGGTCTTGATCTGGTGTTATCGAACTATCGGCCAGTCAGCAATTTGGGATTTCTATCAAAAGTTCTAGAGAAGGCTGCACTTCACCAGCTGATGTCCCACTGTAATGCTAACAATCTGCTTCCGGACTACCAGTCTGCTTTTCGTGAGCATTACAGCTGTGAGACTACCCTGGTGAGAATGATAACAGACATGCTATGGAATATGGAAAAACAACATGTGTCATCGTTGGTTGCCATAGACCTTAGCGCAGCGTTTGACACCGTCGACCATGACATACTACTGGAGGTGCTAAACCGTAGATTTGGTGTTAGTAACACAGTACTGAACTGGTTTGACACATACCTGCGCCCAAGATCATGCAAAGTAAATGTTGAAGACGTGTACTCTACCACTAGATCGCTGGAATTCTCAGTACCACAGGGGTCATGTCTTGGTCCACTTCTGTATTCTGTATACGCAAGTACTATGGAAGAAGTGGTTCAAGACCCTACCAAAATATACGGTTATGCAGATGACCATGCACTCATGAATGCTTTCAGCACACAAAATGCTGAATCAGAACGACATTCTCTGGACCAACAGCAACGTCTTGCAGTGGACATCAAACAATGGATGGACAGAAATCGTCTGAAAATGAACGTAGCAAAAACAGAGTTCATTTACTTTGGCTCTCCTCAACAGCTCAGGAAGTGCATGTCATACAGCATCAACATCAATGGTGAAGACATCAGTCGTTCGCAGAAGATACGATACCTTGGGGTAAACCTTGACGAAAATCTATCACTCTC
>JAUELE010182510.1:0-13589 GCA_031471655.1 Diodora aspera
CCCCACCCTCACCCCACCTCCGTCAGACAGAAGCAGGGGGAAGGCGCTCACCCCCACCCTCACCCCACCTCCGTCTGGAAACCACCCTTTTCCCCAATTGAGAGCGCAAGCAATTCGTCGGGGAATGACTAAGAGAAAATTGAAAATTAGCATTTGGCTCAGATAATTATCCCCTTCCACCGCCAATTGGGGAATTCCCGGCAGCAACCCTAATCTCATCATTGGCTGAATCACCCACTGGTTGAACCAATCATTGGGCTCTAAGAGATGGCCATAAAATTCAACCTTTTTCAGCTGCGTTCCTATTCGCAGCAATGAACGTTATAAAGGTTTACCCAAACAGTCCCTTCCCAACACAGGTTGTCTGTACACGTCCTGTGCAGAATTCATTGATTGGGTCCATGTCTGTATGTATTTTCGTCCTTTTTTATATATTTGAACGGCGTTAGTTATTCTTGGTAATTGAATCTCGAGCTGCTCCCTCTAAACTCGAGTTAACTTTTGACGTCTGTACTCATGTAAAGTTTGCCATGATCGTAAATGTCTGGCGCGTTTAACGTAGAGAGTATTAATTTGACATGGGCAGAGAATTCAAACATTAAACTCAATAAATCTTGACCAAATTCAATTCCAGATCTCTCCCATGTCTACATACAAATTGGAAACCGCCTGTGTTTTGGCATTCTAAGAAACCAGTAACACTAAACAAGATTAGACGGCTCCGGTAAGCAGAAACTGAACACAGCTGAACACTGAGCCGATGGCTTGTTTGAAGCTTAGCTTTCGTGTTTGCGTCTCGTTAACCAAAACATGTTTAAACTAAAGATACTGTCAGTGTCCATGGAGCGTAAGCCATGGTAGCGATACTCTTTTACGACACTGAATTCGTTTACGTCATTTGTGGGCAGCCATAATGTGACAAAACGTATCGGTGATATTCAAGTCACGCGTGTTGTAAGACAGTATTACCCCGTCGATGAAATCAGTTAATTCCAAGACATGCGTCCTAAAACGAATTCAATCAAGATTATCTATCGTTATGGATTGGAATAATCCTTGTACAAAGCAATAGAGAATAATTGTAATTCGTCTCAGTGTTGCAGCTACATATGTTGCTGCGCTGCAAGCTGGAGCGTAATCCCCGTTCAATGACATGAAAAAAACAATTACATTTGCTTATTTAAACATACTTGTACATGTATCGCGTTTTCATGTTTGACACATTTCATAATCATATCGGCGTTCGTGAAACCAGGCGTTTATAGATTAACAGCACATGGTCCAGATATATGTTTCTGGCTGTATACGGGAAATTGGGTCTTTCTGTTAGAAGGTAAGGCTGTATACGAGACATGGGGTCTATATGTAAACATCCTAAAAATTAAGGCTGCATACGGGAAATGGGGTCTATTTGTAAACACCCTAGAAAGTAAGGTTGTATACGGGACAAGGGGGTCTATATTGAACACCCTTGAAAGTCAGGATGTATACGGAAGAAGGGGTCTATATGCAAACACCCTTTTGAAAGTAAGGCTGTATGCGGGACATGGGGTCTATACGTACACACCCTAGAAAGTAAGACTGTATACGAGACATGGGGACTATATGTGAACACCCTAGAAAAGTAAGACTGTATCCGAGACATGGGGACTATATGTGAACACCCTAGAAAGTAAGACTGTATACGAGACATGGGGACTATATGTGAACACCCTAGAAAGTAAGACTGTATACGAGACATGGGGACTATATGTGAACACCACAGAAAGTAAGACTGTATACGAGACATGGGGACTTTATGTGAACACCACAGAAAGTAAGACTGTATACGGGACATGGAGACTATATGTGAACACCACAGAAAGTAAGACTGTATACGAGACATGGGGACTATATGTGAACACCCTAGAAAGTAAGACGTATACGAGACATGGGGACTATATGTGAACACCACAGAAAGTAAGACTGTATACGGGACATGGGGACTATATGTGAACACCCTAGAAAATAAGGCTGTATACGGCTTTCCTTCTTGTTTCTCATCACCCACGCGCCCCTAAAATATCTTTCGCCACTACGATTTTTGATATTTTAAAACACTGTTAAGAACGCCTTTTTCGATTCGTTCACGTCTGATTTCGTTTTAATATGCCAAACTCACTTTCAAACAAGCCAATCATGCCGTTTGCCATGATGTCACATACGAATCTCTTCCAAGACATGGTTTGGCTTCAACACAGCAGGAAATGCCTTGCTGAATGACATATTTTGAAATATATAACTATTCAAATAAAAAATAAAATATAAAAGTAACCCATCCCTCCCCAGTAAAATTAGAAAACAAAAGTGATGAGAAACAAGATATTTTCTTTGAGTGGCAAAGGTACAAAGACTAAAAAACCAGGAACAGGAACCAATGACTGTCGCACTGGGGACCGATACCATAGTACGCAATGCACTTAAGGTTCTCTTACAAATATCTGATATTATTTCTGAATCCGTCAGTCTTTATACAGGTAATTGACATATGAGCTGGTCGTGCATTATAGATAGAATTCTGTTACAGTTTATGATCATTGAAGCTAAGTTATCGATTTCTGGAGAAGATTATATTACAAGTAAATAATGACATTTAAGTTAAAAACTCGAAACATGTGCGGTTGTGTATGTGCATCGCAGTCCTGATGAACAACGAAGAGTACCCTGGAGTTAGTATACTGTTTTAGCAGGATACAGGGAAACATATCTGACCAGGTCCAGTGTCCACGTCCTTCTGTCACTCTTCATTTAAAATATTTCCAAGTATTGAAGTGTCTTTTTCTGCGGTGTAGAACCCAGGTTAGGGTTTGTCGGGTATTGGGGAGCGCACCAAGTTTGGGATTATACCCGTCCAATCAAGCTGTATTCGTTTTCAGGGCTTTATGGATGAACTTCTACAATGTTGATTATTATATATACTAAGTCTTGTATAGCGCTAAATCTAGGCTTCAAAGCACTCGGTTTCCTGGCGCAACCCAAGCAGCCACTAGGCGCGAGAAGGTCAACAGGTATCCAGTTTCAGCTAGGTGGACTGAGGCAATTTACGAGTAAAGCCACTTGCCCAAGGTGACTCCACTGACATTGGCAGCGTCTCAGAGACGTGGTGAGGTGAAGTTTCACTCGGCCAGTTTTAGATTTAAGTGCAGGAGAAAAGCCCGCATCACCAGTGACTGCTGACTCTGTACTCTCTGGAGCTTGGAATTATGGGTTTTATTTTCACGTGTGGCACGTGTTGGTTGTGGCCGGTCAGGTATGTTCCTCAGGAATTGGTGCCGTAATGGCTGATGTATCAGAAAAGTTGCAGAAAATCACATCAGAACCATTGAAACTCATTCATGCCGTAATAAAAATCTGTTTCAAGAACCAAGACCTTGATTAACCACTCATCTGGTAATAGTGTTTTCTTTGTAGCCAATATGTGTATTCTTTCCTATAAATGCATTGACATGTATGTTTGTCACATGCATTAGTGAGGCGCGAGTATTGATATCTTGAGGTACTTTGCGTGTTGACGCTATCAGGATCTATTGTCATCTCCTACAGGATTGTCACTCAGAATCCTGATTACTGAATGGATATTGCTTCACTGATGATGAATTCAAGGTTGATTCTGGAGAGCTTGTCAATTTTCAGCTGGCGAACCACAAGACAAAAAGGTCTTACTGCACTTGTAGGCCAGCGTTATCAATTGTGGTGGCAAATTTAGATGGTTCAGGTGGGACTTCGTACCTGGTAGCGACCGCAATGACATGGGCAACCTTATCGACGTAGTGTAGATGCCAAGCGTAGATCTTTTGAACTAGGTTTATCTAAAGAATATACATCCTATTTTGCTCCAATACATTTAAAAGGGAACGGTGTTATGTAAGAGTTTTTCCATTGTATCCTTGTCATTTTTTGATATGTATATATGCGTGTGGAATAAGATAAGGGATCACATGTTGTATCTTGCCGATGGTAATGTTTAGTCAAAGAATGCACAAGCGATGCCAACATGTTGTCAGTTTGGTCACACTATCTACTGATATGTCAGATGTCTAATTCATTGGTACTGTATGTGTGTTATTATGATCCTGGTGACAAAGGTTATATGGTACGTGTTCAGTGATCTCTAATTGTCCTTTAGTATATTTTATTAGTAATTGGGTGTGATTGTTCTTTTTTTTCAACATTGCTTTAACTTATAAAATACAACGTTCAGAAGATCACTCTTAATTTGGTGTTATGTATCTTTAACTGTCCGGTAGATGAACAAGACATGTTGAGTAGTACACAAGCTCCACGTTAAGAGAGTGCATGAACTAGTTTACCTCTTGATCAATAGAGGGCGCCAGGTGTTGCATGCAGTCATCAGAAGTGGCTAGCTCTGCTCAATGCAGCCGTGGCTCTGTGTAATACTACTGTCTAAGCATGTTAGCCTATTGTTCTCGTCATATATCAGCCTATCTGACACATGCTATATACGTCAGCCTACTGTCACTCCTGGAGTGTACGTCTACTGGTAATTGAAACCACTTACCAACCTACACATCTCATTCTGTTTAGTACCAGCACTCTATCCACCTGCTTGGCTATCCATCTAGTTACCTATGTGACATATCTATCCACACTACCAGTTTATATACGTACATCTCTACTGACCTCCACACTACCAGTCTATATACGTACATCTCTACTGACCTCCACACTACCAGTCTATATACGTACATCTCTACTGATCCCCCCGGTATCGTAAAGGAGCTTTATCTGCAGAGCTATATGCAAATTTAATTATGATACAATTTGAAGAGTAGTACTAGTTTAAGGGTCCTTCTCTAGATTAAAAATGTCTTAATTTTCTCCTGTATTACTTTGGTCAAAACGTTGTAAATAAATATAATTATTGTGGATAGTTCTGTTCTGTATCTACGTCGCCTTAACCATCTATCATCTTTCTACTTACATGTCTGTGTGCTTGACGACCTATCTAGTAGTATATGAGTATAAGTGACGATCTATCTAGTAGTATATGAGTATAAGTGAATGTTTGACAGTCTTTATCTCTCTGACGCTCAGTGAACTTGTTTATAAAGCACTGGTTTTGTCTTTATCAAAAATACGCCCACCCACCCACACACAACAGTCTATAACGTTGAGAGAGGTATTCCTGTGTGGGGCAACTGGTATTTCCAACTCTACACCAAAGAAACCTAGTTAGAGATCAGACCAGTGTAATTTGGAATATAAAGGTTACCACTGTGTTGTTCTGAACTAATTGTAGTTTCTGGTGCTAGTATCTTGCCGCAGTTGGGAGGTTCCTGCAAACTACAGAGCCACGTGTTGCCAGAGTGAATGAAGATCAGAACGATTGCACCGAATGATGATGTGAAGCAGACTTCCCTTGGTACAGACAAAGAAAGCGATTGGTCTTGTGGGAGGGGGTCACGTGGTACAGCTGGCCTGTGTTCGACCCAACCCTTCTTAAACTGAACAGACATAAGTACAACTATTAGATAATTTGTTTATTTTGAAAGTTTTAAAATTTGACAAACGTAGTTCAAGACAACTTTGAAAACTGAAGGCCTATTTTCATATTAAATAGCATAACAAAGAAGAACAGTATTTTTCAAACAATATTTCATATTTAGGAAACAATGTATTCTGTATACATATGCCTCGTGTATGTCCCTCTGGCCTCTGATTGCAGCAGCCTGTCTGCTATCTACAGAACGGTTAGATAGGTATCGATTATGGATATATTTCTTAGAGAGATATTGATTATCGATATATTACCATCCGATAAATGTCTCTTTACTCTTAGCGCTCATTTCCTGCCGTCGGTCACGTGACACATTGCCTCCTTCATTTGTTGTGTCAACATGCTTAATCCGTTGTATTGCTTGCTGAGATTACAGACAGGAACACTGGAACAGAAAACTACAAGAAACTGTACATATAAGGCCGAAAAATATGGCTCCTATTACCCGACCTCCAAATTAAGGCACCGATACTCTAACGATACCCTAATATTTCTTGGCGGCATGCAAACATCTTTCAGCACTGTAAATTAGCAATCAATATTTTAATAGTTTTTGGTTTAAAAAAACCCCATATAAAAAAGTGATTCAACCGACCCTGAATTTTATAGAGGTGTAGTCGGAACAACAAGATCTGTTTTTGGTCTTATTGTGGTAACTGTTATGTTCCAAAGAAATGAATGGCTTCCTATTGACCGGGTCGGGAAGTGGTAACTATTTCCGTTAATTTGGTAACAATGTTCTTTATTCATTATGAAATAGGTAAATCCCCGGCCAGTTTGCTAATTTATATGTAGGCGATTTACATTAAACTGCACGGGCGGCGGAAACAATTTTAGAACGGGGGTTCAGAACGGTCATCATTAATTCGTTATTGGGTTTTAATCTAAAATCATTTTATGTCAGCGCTTTGAGCATGTACCCAGTTACGTGGAGTTAAGCGCTCTATAAATATCCATATATATAATACACACAATGTATATCATGTTTGTCGGTATTACAGCCTCTGGAATAGCTTCATATATTGCGGAACCCCATGCCATTAAATAGAAAAAGAATGCATTCCGAAATGTCCGACAGAATCTTGAAAATATTCGTAAACCTTCGGAAATGTGCATTCGGTTCATATTCGAAAAACATTCGGAAATCGACGGAACATTCTTCTGTAAACCCTCAGAGAAATGTTCGGAATGAGGCTGGCTATTTGAAAGTTGAAAATAAATCCGTCCGCATCAAGGCGTTATGTAATTAGGGATACACTTTTACGATGTATGAGTTACAGTCCATGCTATTTATTTCACCAAACAGCACCAGATCTATTTAAGCGTTCGGGAGTACGTATCCAACTTCAAGTGGTCCAAAATCAAAGGAGGCAACTCCCCCCTCCCCCCCCCCCTCTCACCGATCTAGGCTTGAACAAACTGTACGAAAATGGACTTAACTAAGAGAGATCCTTGATCCTCATATCAGCTTCGGTAAATTTGCTGTGCCCGTAGTTGTGGACTTCTTATTTCAGTTTTAAACTCATGCACATAAGTGCTCCGTTCGATCATGCGGGACAATCTCCTACACCCCTCCCCCCCGCTCCACACACACAGTTATTTCATAAGTAGATAGGGAGAACGAGCAAATTATTTTTTAGCGTTTTTTAATTGTATTTATTTATCTGCAAATGAGGATTTCTATGACATTATATTCAATATATTCGCCGAACAGAAAGTTCCTCTTGTCCTATGCCTTTAAGATAACATAAACTACTGGGCAAAAGAAACTTATCACCTTCTTCAGTAGCCTCACAGTGATTTGATTACCAGGATAACATACATTTTGACTTGCGTAATCCTCTCATCAAGCCAGCTTTACAACTCCAACTTATGAGATTCTACACAATTGAACACATTCTTTCCACTAAAAAGACATAAAATGAATACCTCTACTAGCCCACCCGTGTCAACAATTTTAAGGGAGCGACCATTTGATTGTTATAGGAGAAGAGGGCTGAAATATTTGTCTCTGGCAAACTATTATTTTTATCTCATGGCATGAGACAATCTACTTTATTTTCTCAGATAATTTTTAAAATAATTTTGAAATGAATCATCAACAATTTCAGTTAACCTTAATCTCCTCCTTTAAGCTAAACTACTGAGCAAAAGAAAGTTATCACCTTGTTCGTAGCCCCATGAGAGAAACAAAGACAGATTGTATCTATCTGATGATCATTTTACTGAAAGGAATCATTTTTCGATGCCTGCACAAAACTTCCATGCCATATCGATAGCATGCTTGCCATAAGGCTGAGCGAAAACAAACCCATGACAGAGTTCCTTGAAAAGGTGCTCCTAAAGTCAAATTATGTGACAAGACATGTCCTTAGTAGCGCGTGTGACCACCCCCTGCATTGATACACGCCAACACAGTCTTCTCAGGGGTGTTGTCACTCGCTGGATTACGTCAGCAGGAATTCTGCGACGCTCGTCCAATAAAGCCTGTTCAAGCTGCTGCCTGTTTGCTGGGGGAGATACGCGTTGTCTAGGCTGTCGACCAAGATGCCTCTAGAGATGCTCATTCGGATTCATGTTTAGAGAAAGTTCTGGCTAAGGCAATACGTTGACGTTATCGTTATTCAGATAATCAGATAATACGTCTGGCGGAATGAGGTCGTGCATTTCCTGCTGCAAAAGGGCACCCCTTTGCTGTCGACTTAAGAAAGGCACTATACGACAGGTCGCAACGCTTCATCCCTGTATCTTTGGCCAGTCAGATTTCCACGGATGATGACAAGCTTTGTTCGCTGCTGGCCGCAAATACCGCCCCCTACCATGACCCCTCCACCATTAGGGTGAGCATCATGGATGCATTTAGGCGCCCGTCGCTCACCCGTATGAAGATTAACATGGTTTTGGAAGAGGCTGAAGCAACTGTCATCCGCGAATAGCACCCTTTCCCAATCAAGCAGTTGCCACCGACGTACAGTTCTTGCTCATTGTAATCTGCGTTAACGATGGAGAGGGGTCAAGACCATTCCACGGAAGGCACTGTAGGCTCTGATATCACCCATACGGAGTCAACATAAGACTGTTCGTCTGCTCATGAGGTGTCCAAGTGCTGTTGTTGCTGTTGACGGATGTAGCGGTCTTCAGCTGGCGTTGTCACCCTTGATCTTCCAGATCTTGGAAGGTCTTGTGTCTGGCCTGTTTGCCGATAACGGCTCCACAAGTTGCTGATGGCGGCTTGACTGCAGTTGAAGGTTCTTGCAATGTTGAAGGCCCCCATGATGGTCATGCCAATAGCTCTGTCGTGTTTGGTCCTGTGTGAGTCTCGGCATCTGTCTGATGTTATTTTTCATACTGCATCCTTGCTCTTCCCCACACCGGTATTTATGCAACAATCATGCACGAGCATTTTGAACAGTTCCCCAAAATCATGTTTTTTTGAGATTTTTTTATGATTGCAAGAAATTTAATGACTCCTGCAAAAGGTGACTTCCATGTGTGCACAGGGTGTGTTTTGGTGAATGTTTTCGCATAACGTTCAAACTTATTCCAGTGACTTTGGTTCAGATAAACCTTAATTTACAAGTCGTAAGTTTCTTTTGCCCGGTAGATTATATACTATCTTTGCTTAGTAATATCATTTTTGGTCATTAATATTTCCACATACTCTCAAATACTGGAGTGGAAGAAAATAACCACATGTGTGTTGTGGAGTGTTGCTAATTTGGGATTTGTTGCTTTAGACTCTTCGTTCTATCGTTGTCCTGTACGGCTTCCTCAACCTGCCACGGCTAAAATATTGTCCCTGTCACATGAAATATAATCTCAACTGGCTGGGAAGTTATTATTGTTAATGATGCGACACATTGTGAGATATTACTCACCAGACAAAACGACACAAAGTTTCACTTATTTGGATGATGACCTGGAAATGTTACACTTTCGAATTTTGTGCATGTCAATTTTCGGTCAATTTAATTTCAACATCATGTGACTTGAAGGGCGTACTGTAGTATCACTTTGAAAGATTAGGGCCTCAGTAACTCAATGCTTGTCGTACAAGGCGACTTAACTGGAAATGTGTTGCTCCAACAACATTGATCTCAGGGTCAGGTTGTAAAGAAAAAAATTACTTTGTGCCACAAAGATGGCAACTCAGGCATACACTTGGTATATGGAACTGTGCTCTTATTATTATTATTATTATTGTTATTATAAAGAGATCATGTAACACTGGCTTCCGAGTCAGGTTGGCCTACATCAGTGTGATTTATCAGTAAACAATAAATCCACTTGAAAGTAACTTGTTGGTGTTTGCAACTTATGTAAATGTGTTTTCAGGAGGATGTAGACTTGCACAAGTCTCTGCGGAAATGTTTAGTTTCAAACTTTTTATTAAAATATTTTAAAAAATATCATCTACAAATAAAATATCTTCTCAGAGACTGCCATCTTCCAGTCTTTTCTGGACTTGCTAAATTTTATTGCACAGGAAGTTGACCATACGGTAAATATATCGCAATACAGCCTAAGGATAATGAGGAACACCATCACCGGATGGTCAAGGAGATTTTTATTAAAACCCTGATCAATCAAGATAAACGCTGAACATCCAAACCTTGCTCCTAAATGGATTTCAGTGGCACACAACACTACTGAACAAATTACACTCAGTTATGGAAGTGCGAGTGATTTGGTTCTTGGCAATCTTTCAGCCATATGACCACGGTATCACCTGCATCACATCGGTTTCAGGTTTCATACTCTGGGCTGAAGGAGAGGTACCTAGGCAGGATTCGAACCCATACCTACCCAGTCTGACGTGCTAACCACTGCTATCCTCTGCCTCACATGCAGATGTAATACAAGTACAGAATCATGTGTAAAATATTTATTCTACAAAACTTAATAAGATATCACAATACCATATCCAAAATACAAACTGAGTGTTTAACAAATTCCTCTTAATTTGGGCATCATTTTTGCTGCGGTGATTTTCCTGAAAAAAAATGTCAAGTGTTTCTGCATGCAGCACGCTGGTTAGCAATAATTAATTTAATGCCACATCCAATCACCTTCGCTAAGAATATGGTGGGCGTTCGTATCTGGGCTGGAGGAGTAAGTGGATGAGATTCAAACCCAGACTTGCCAGTGCTGAAGGATTACGACTGATATTTTCAAACTGAGAACATTATCAAATCACAAGTATTTGTATGTATTCTGCTGTAGTGTGCAAACTCCATTCTGTTCTGATAAAGCATAATTTTAACTCTACTGATTGAAACAAATAAGGGAACAAACAATGCATTTGGAACATCTGGCATATTTTAATGAAATATAAAACTGTCATTATCTGGTGTGTCCTTTATGTCTCAAGTTGACCCGCTGACATTGACATGGGACACTTGATATTTCACTTAATACTTTATGCAAATACCTTTCCTTAATTCCTTTCCATGAGTATGTTTTGACATACGGTAAGTAGGATTCCAAACACCTGAGCCAGTATCATACAGGTCACAACCTACGAAGGAATGACAACTTTGTACCAGTAGACTAAACTGTTACTGGCATCTTGGCTTCCAACTTTGAAGAACAGCAACACATGAATTAAAAGCACCTTGAAATGGGTGCAGTAGATCTCGGTGACATCGCCTACTGGTGATAACGACCCAAAGATTTGGATGCACCAAATATTAAAAATTGTTGTCCCGGTTTTGCAAGTTAGAGGACACCTACCTCACTAACTACATGTACCTTGACATGTTGACGCCTAACGTGGATTAAAATAGTATCGTCTTAACAAAATGGCAAAACAATTACAAAACATATTATGCTAATCTACTGATCAAGTAGACATGAGGAAACATCCACAATTAAAAGTAAATGATGACAATACATATGCCAAAAATGATAATGAAACTATTTGCACTGAAAAGGGAAACATAATGTCCATCAGGATAGGTGGCACAACTGCGGGTCAGTCCTCTCTCGCGTAAAATGTGGCCTAAAATGTGTAGAAGCTATATCTCCAAGTTGTTCCTCACTGTTAGTCCCCTCTTCAATATGTTAAACGCTGCGAAAGCGGTTTCTTAATTAGGTGTACCCACAAACATTTTTTGTGTATAAATTGGAAAAGAATCCGGTAGACATCTCATATTACATTAGCATGACCATTGCAGCTGTTTTAATTCTGTTCTTTCTGTGCAACTAGATCTTACCACACCACATGCTGGTAGTGTAACATAATTGGGTGATGAGGCGGGGGGAATCATCCGAGATAGGTCCAAGTCTTTTTCTACCCTTACGGGTGGTTATCGCCTTTTTCAGCTGGGCCGACTGGGACAAGCGGAGTTGAGTACCTTTTCCAAGGGTATAACACGGCACCTCTAGCTAGCATCGAACCCGCGACCTAACCATCGTCGGATCACGAGTCCGACACGTGTTGCTCACGGCTACGTGTCCGGGAATTCTCTGTTCAGTCATCACCAATGAAATGTGTTGTGTGTTATATTCAAGATCATTCTTTGGGCCAGTCTTCCTTGGATGAAATCCCATTCCCAGTGAGAACTGGATCATCTGAGAGGAGCTGCAAGGAGAGGGGGATGCGGGCAGATGACTGATCCCCGATGGCAACTGGTGAACTCCCCATGAAGATAACCTGTTTAGGTTTCCCCACTGAAATGCCATCCCTTCAACAACACTAACATCACAAAATAGAACACTCAAAAAAACTCTCTCTCCTTTAAAGTCAAATATGCATAAGACACAAAAAATGTGTAACTGTACTCAGTGCAGATAGATAAGAACTCGTGGTGCCCAGAGACTGAAGTACAATGGCAGGAGAGAACAGCATTGTGTTACCAGTTTAATTAACTGATTTAACTTCGGATAAAGCTCTAAAAATGGGAAAGTACTTCATTCTGTGTCTCGGTAACCAGTCAGCTTCAGAACAATAAACAGATTCAATATTTGGCTGATGTTACAACCAAACTGCTACACAAAATATGATAAGATTAGGAATAGATTTGGACATACAATTCCTTGTACAACCTTGGTGGGGAGAATAAGTCAACACAAACACCTGAGGAAACCGTTGACAATATTAAATTAAATTACGAATGAATTTTAAATGCTTAATCTATGAAGTTCTGCCTTTATGTACATATCATGGCAAAATGTAAGAAGAGACCAAAAAAACTGGGTGAGACATTTAGCATATGCCCAAAGGTATGATATAAACTGAAGAGATCCAAATCATAATTCATCTTTCGGTCGATCGCTCAAACTACACACCTTCCTGAAATTGCACTCAATGTATTCTTCATATCGTTTTCTTACATCCGAAAAAGGACAGGTCAAGTCCTTACACCCGGGGATTTTCATCGGGTTCTCATTGACGTACATCTTGACCATGTACAGAGTAGTCTCCCTTGTTTCATCAGCTGCCTCGCTCTCGGTAAGCAGTCCTTCATCTTGGTCACATTCATACAACACAAACAGCAAATTTGCCGAGAATGATAAGATTTCACTGGTGCGGAAAAGTCGGTCAGCTTGTCGATCAAGGTTGTCAGCTTTCAGAGGAAGTGAGTCGTTGAAAAGCCCCAGAGCTCCATAGAGAGGACCCAGAGTCTCGGCATGACCAAAGTAGAAATTCCCAAGGATGTACCTGTCAACACAATTTTATACATGGATACATGGACTTTGCCTGTAACTGCCTCAGTTGACCCAGCTGAAACTGGGTACTTAGTCCTCCATTAGGAGTGTTGTGAACTCTGAGCGCCCCAAAAGTGAGTGAGTGATATGGAATTTAACGTCGCAGTGGGCAATATTTCAGCCATATCGCGACGAACGCCCAAAAAGAGTTACACCAGGATAATTATGTTGCAAGGGCAATATTTCACACATAACACAACAAAAGACAGTTCATAAAAGGGATCGATAGAAAGGAAAGTGAAACGAAAGATCTCCATTTTAGTCACCTTGTACGACAAGCATTGGGTTACTGAGGCCCTATTCTATCTAAGTGACACCACGT
>JAUELE010182615.1:0-11606 GCA_031471655.1 Diodora aspera
GATGTTTTTTGAAAAATACACGCTAAAATTCTGTCATGCAGAGCCTTCACATTAATCAAGCCAGAATTAACTGGCAAGTATAAAGAGGAGCGTGGGTATTGACCACTATTATCTCAGATGATCTTTCTTGTCAAGCCGTGAAGGCATCTTATATCATCTTTTGTCCAGTATACAATAATATTGGAGTATTACATGTCTGCAAAGTATAAGCATAGTTAATCTTGTTACGAATTTAAAGTTTCGACCTTCAATCCAAGACTATCAGATGTAGCTCTGAGAATTCTGTTTAGTCTGTCCACTTCACATTAAAGCTGTCACAGAGCTATCAACTAAGCACATACCAAATTATCGGCAACAGAATTTATGTTTGGATCTACTGGCAAGAAAGCAAAGGTGCTCAACTTGAATGTCATGTCAAATTAGCTTCTATACGAAATGTTTGATACAGGAATGTTAGTAACGCTTTGAAATCTGACAAACTGGTGTTAGCATTATCTGCATGTGTGGTGTAACGTTTGAAAGTAAACGTTTCTCTGTCAAATGTCAAAAGAAACTTAAAGTGCTTGATCGCCTTGTGTATATTCAATCGATTGCGTTTTTTTACAAGTGCGACAGTTACTAAGAAATATCAAGGCAACACTGACAAATCCTTCAGGTCCGATTTAGATTGTGAAAGTGTGTTGAAGTCACATCGCAATAACATGTAACCGGCAAAAGATTTTAAATTGCCTACAAATTGAAACGTTAGACAGTTTCTAGATGATTATATAAGAAAACAGCGGTTCTGAGTAACCTCCGAGGACTGAAGTTTGACATGAAAAGTTTACAAGTCTTGCATACCAAGCTTGAAACGAAATAATCAGCTTTCTTGTGGTTAACATAAATGAAATAAAAGACAAATGTTAAAAAAGGAGTGTCAAAAGTCACGTTTCATATTAATTTTCTATTTATAAGATGGAGCCATCTAAAGTTTTAATTACATGTATCAGAAATTGCGAATGTAACAGTATAAAAATGTATAAAAATGTATTTTTTACTAGCAATATCTGTAGGCAATATACAGATAGCACATAGGATAATATATGCTGGTAAGGTCGTTGTAATCCTTTACCAACGCAAATGGCGTTATATTATTACTATCAGCATGGATCCGGATCCGTCCTATGCTAATTTCAAACATCAGGCCAACAGCTAAGCTTGGGGAGTTTAAAAATAGCAACAGCGTCTTTCCCAAAATAAACTTCATAACCGAATGTCGAGAGCATAGTACGGTTTTAACGTTGTTGCAGATTTTCTGCAGATTAACTGGGATTATCGATGACACCTGTTGCGTGCATGACAGGCTGTTTAAGATATAAGCATTATAAGCTTGTATCTGGCCTACATGTAAATCACTTGTATTGCAGTCAAATGTAGTTGAACTTCAAAAAAATTGCTTTCAGAGCTTCGTTCTAGATTATTTAAGTGAACATGTGTGTGGTGTACCAAGAAGGAAAAGTATTAGGAAAAGTATAAAACAAGTGTCATTACAGAAGTCAAGAATATTACTGTATCAGAAGAAACGAAGTGAGGAAGCAAGTAGAAACATTACTGAACTAGGTGGGTGGCGGAAGCTTTAGTGTAATTGGCTGGGGTATTAATTTAGAAGATTACAGAACAATATTGATCATAGACGGACAGAGATCGACACTGTAACAGAAAGTCTTCGTATTTATCACTTTACCCTAATTAACCGTGAACAACTACAAAGGAGCACGCGGACGTAACCGACGGGAATAACATGATAATTCTTACGAATTAAGAAATCGAATGACTCGGTCACTTCCTTCTGTCAGAACAATTACCTCCTACTTGCGTGATCGTGTTACATACTATTATCATTTGAGATAATCGGCTTTTCTATGTAGGAATGAGTGCAGCTATTGTCTTTTTATCGTGACGTCATTCTTTAAGTCCGTGAGCTAAATTTAATAAAGCCTAAAAACCTTGAAACATGTTCAAATTATTTTACCATTAATTGTCCAACTAGGAATCGTTGGAGACTGTTAGATTATTGTGTAGACTGTTTGTCTGAATTCCACAGAGGAGGCGTATAATGATTCAGTTTGTACAGTTTCGTCTTACACTGTCAGTCAAGTGTTCAGTTATAATAGTTTTCAGACTTACTCTGGTATGAACATTCCAGCTCTTGACCAAATGAAAACTTTCAGAATGACTGTTTGCTAAATTTTGTTCGTTCGATCATGAGTTTGTCAATCCGTTGTAAATGGTATGCAGGTTTTTAAAGTGCATGTAGTAACGAAAGGGGAATTCGCATGCTGAGGTTGGCTGACAACGAATTTGCAAATCATTTAATTATGACGACAAATTCAAGGCATATGTTTCAGCGAAATATCCAAATACGGCTTTGCAAATATCCATCTACGGCTCCGGAAAGATCTGTCTACGGCTTCGGAAAGATCTGTCTACGGCTTCGGAAAGATCTATCTACGGCTTCGGAAATTGTTACGGTGTATAGCGTTACGCGTTATTTTTCCTACGATGTCTGTCTCTTCACAACACAGATACGTTTGGCAGATCAAATTTGAGTTAGTTCAGAAGTGAAATATGAAAATAAGCCGGATAAACATTTTACGCACTCTGTTGTTAAGCGGCCTGTTAAGTGACCTTGTCTGAAATGCCGATCTTGCTGTACAGACAAATTATTTGATGAAGTTACATGTTTGTAGCAGTCTGCAGATATCACCGCATCAACTCTTTCAGCTTTCAGATCGTCATGTAAGCATTCCTTCTGCGATATACGGACTGAGTACGAGATCAAAGAAAATTGTACATAGAATACAGCCAGTAAAACGAGAAGAAGAAAAAGGAGACAGCTACGACGACAATGATCATGAGAAAATGATGATGATGATGATAAAAAAAATATATGAAGATTCGAACCTTAGACTTTCAGACTGATGACCATGTGCTCAGCTGACCGAACTATCTCCCGTCCAATATTTCATAGTGACACTGAAATAGTGGCATTTATGACAGATTTGTGTTGAAAGACATTTTATACAATACACGTTTTAAGAATGGTACACTTGCAGTAGATAATTGACAAAACATAACGTGCGTTTTTTATGAGTCGTACGAAAAGCGGAGAAATGCTTCGCTAAAGGAAGAACAATTAAATGTTTCCCATTTCAAACATATCATATTCAGCTGCGTCATTGTCTCTCTTCAAGTTCTTGCAGTACATGATTATAAAGATTCAGGAAGTTGTTTTATGGTGTGCAGGTCTTAGAACTTCACTCCAGTTACTATTGTATAAAGAACGTGTCACGACTGTAATGTAATTTCGGGGTTAACTGATGTTTGTTGGAAATAAACAACAGTAATAGCATACATGTAGGCGTATAGGCACCCTCGGAGTTGGGGAGGGGCAGCGACCTTCTTGCCCGAAAAATGAATGGGCAGCCTCGGAGTTGGGGGGGGGGGGGGGGTGGAGGTTGGAGTTATCTTTTTGCCCGAAAATGACCACCTAGAATAACCGAGAAGCCAAAAAACCCCAAAAAAGTTGACACCCGGGACAACAATTTTGAGGGTCACACAATTGCATTATATATTTGAGGGATTATTATTTTTTGTTTAACTTGTCATGCACTTAGTAAGATGCCCTTTCTGTGCTGTGACGGACTTACAGCTCTAAATAAATGTTGAAATGAGAGACTACATTTCCCATCTTATCAGCTCTGCAAGCCTGCTTAAGCTGAGCTCACATAAATAAGTGATCATTTCATTTGGGATGGGTGTGTGTGTGCTGGATCATTGTTCTCTTACAAATAATTTGTAAATACGTTGTACCTCCGGCATGAATGTTTACGCGCTAGCTGCAAGCAGTTTGTCATTAAACATGTAATAATTATCAACTGAAAAGTAGCTCTGCAATATATACTGAAGGTATAAATTGAAGCAACACCACATTTCATAGATAATAGTTCAGTACAGTTACAATATTTAAACATCAAATTTTAAATTATTTTTGAAATGAACAATGATTTGTCGACTTCATGACCATCATGGAATGCACGTGCAACACATTGCCAGTGCATGTCACGTCGTTATTTCCATGCACCGTGTAACATTACTAAAATCGGTTTGATCGGGCGTGTTTACTTACCGAAATTTCATTGCTAATGGCTCTAAACCATCTTTCTGAAAGCGTCAGTCTTTGCGTCAGATTGCTGACCTATTGAACGTTGCACACAGCGTTGTAAACAGGCTGTTAAAGAAACACCGCCAGACCGGCAGTGTGAAGGTCGTTCAAGGTTACGGTCGAAAAAAGATCAACAATAGAGCAGATCGTCGGGTAATGCAGATGGCGCGACAAAATCCATTCTTAACCGACGTGCTTGTATCACGAGAACTGGTCAACAAGCGGCTATTTGCTGGCGGACTGAGGGATTGAAGACCTGTGAAGAGATCCTGTGAAGAGATGGCGCCGTGTCATCAGGTCATATGAGTCCAGGTACAACCTTTATGTCGCTGATGGTCGTTTACGGGTGCGACGTCTCCCCAATATACTGAACACTGAAAACCTCTTACAGACTGCCAAAACAACACTCAGCGAACTCTGACAACATTTTGCAGACTGCCAAAATACTCTTAACGACTTCTGACAACCAGCTACCGAACGCTGACAACCTTTTGCAGACTGTCAAAACAACACGCAGCGACCTCTGACAACCTTTTGCAGACTGTCAAAACTCTCTCAACGATCTCTGACAACCTTTTGCAGACTTCCAAAACACTCAACGACCTCTGACTGCCAACTACCTACCGGTGGTTGTGTAAGTCGTGACTGGTTGTACCTCTTGTAGGACTAGGGCTTTAGGACAAAAGGATTGACCGCATCTGTATTGTAATGCTCTTTGTCAGATATTGACAATATCGGTTGTCTTCACTTCTCATTCGACGTAGATGGCTTCCTCTTCAAGAATTGGTTTCATTTTGCATTCTCCAGTTGATATGAAACATTTCTTGAAATGTAATCACTTACGTCAAGGGCAAATTAAAAATAGGTTTCTTTTGTTGTTATTAAAATGAAATGATACGGGGAGTAGCCTCTTGCATAATATGTACGCTTCAGAGATCACATTCAAAGGTTGTTTTACAACCTTTTCAAGGCGAATTACTGGTTTAAATTCTTCAGTTCGTTAGTGATTATCGTGCCAAAAACATAGTGTAATTATGTAATTTGTATTTAGGAGACAAGCATAGCGTGTATTTATGCTGGACTTGATTATTGTTGGTTTGAGTGTTGCTAAATGCAAACCTAACACCTTAGCTATAGTATATCGTAAATATGTTATCTGTTGTTTGAACGTGCTTGCTGACGTACTGTGACATTATATAATACCGACACACTGTAGAAAGGCAATAGACAAAATTTAGTGTAATTATTTTGTAATACAGACAATAAGAATAATAAGGCCCAAGCAACATTTGTGAGTGGCAAGGACTCATCAATGTTCGCAATTTAAAAACAATTGACAAAACGCAGCACATTCTCTGAAGCTGCCACAGGCATCCACACTCATCGTCACGGGATGCCACGCTCTCCCATCATGTCACGGTTAAAGGAAGGGGAAAGAGAACGAGCTTTGGGTACGGTGCTGGCAGGAACATCACACAGCGACATTGTCAGAACATTTAATGTCCAGCCATCGACCACAGGGCGTCTTATTGAACGGAACCGACAGACAGGAAATGTGCAAGATCGTCCTCGTCCTGGGCAACCCCCTGTGACAACCTCCAGACAAGATAAACTAATCTGCTTGCACTACTGTCGTAACCGCTTCCTTACTGCAGCCGTGACAGCTACCAACACTTTTGGAAGACGCCGATAACCCATTCATCCAATAACAATCATCCGATGTCTCCATGGGACTGTTGCGTCAACGCCCTTACAATGGCAATATCGTCTCACGACACCAAATAGCTGCTAGACATCACTTTTCACTGCAGCAAGGACGTCATCATGCTGCTTTTTACAGGAATATAATCTTTCCCGACGAATTCGGTTTCAAGGTGAGCTATCTAGAAGGCAGGGAACGCATGTACAGGACACGTTTTGCCGATGCCTGCGTGAGAAAGCATGATCGTTTTGGTGGAGGCCGTGTAATAATGTGGGTTGCTATTAATGTTGCGTTTCGCAGTGGTCTGATCATCGTGCCTGGGACACCCTACTGCTCAGTGATACGTGGACAACATTTAAGACCTGTTCTTTAACCCCTGTTACAACGTCAACAACGTCCTGGAGTGCAGCAGTTCATCTTTCAACAGGACAATGTTCGGGCCCACATAGCCAGATTCACACATAAGTTTGTGCGCCAGTCCGGCATTAACGTTATCTTGCCAGCGGGCTTAACATAACTAGCAGTGTCCCCGGATTTGAACCCTGTCGAGCACCTTTAAGATGAGTTACGAGGGACGGGTACGCCAGCGTCAACCGCCACCTCGCAACGTTGCTGAATTGGGTCAGGCGTTACAGGATGAGTGGTGAAACATTCCTGATGCCGCGATCAGGGGTTTGTATATAATGTATATAGCATGTTGACGGACAAACCTGTACTTAGGGTGTAATCTGAATCCACGATCTGATACAATAATGTTGTGTTCATATAAAAGCAGACAGATTTGAAAGAATTACACTTTTTAATGCCCTAAGATCGTTGCAAAAGAGCATGCCATCGTAGCAATAACTACAAATAGACTGGGAGTGGAAGACTTTCTTCCGCTGGGAGACGGAACACATCAATCTTGTAATTTAATTGTCATGGTAAAACAATGATGTGAATTATTCAGTTGTTCATTTTATTTACCTTTTCCGAACTGTTTGTATACATTAAAACTAATCAACGCAACCATATTTAAGTGTAATGCGGATCCAATACTGGAGTTACGTATTGTCTGCTGTGACGGAGTAGTAATATGTACTCATGCCAATAAAGGTGCCCCGGTACATATTTCTCATATGACAGAAACAGTTAAAAACGAACATGAATGAGAATCAAAGAAGATCAATTTAATAACGGATACAATCTCATTTGCATATGATCTTATGGCAACATAAAACACCGCCATGAAGTGCCTGGAGTATGCATGAGTGTACACATGTCAACATGTGCATACGTCACCGAGGTGAACTCAACAGTAGTGCCAAATGTACTATTAAAACTTTCATAGAATAATCAAGCATACCTTTGTTATCAGGTATCCAGTGAAACTCACGCATGGTGTTTCCACGAACGTCACAAAATGCGTTCTCTAACGTTTGCAAATTGTGACATGTCTACTTCTGGATATGATCTCATGTCCCAGGCACTTGATTGCCATTGTTTTATGCAGTCCGAAAAATCTGTTCCTAGATATTGACTACAAGATATTTTCGTGACAGTGTTTAGTCTATCTGTTTTATGTTGTCATATGATCGTATTCAAATGAGCATTGTGTTAGTTATTAAATTGGATCATCTTTGCCTCTCATTCCTGTTCTTTTCTCACAGTTTTACTTTCATATGTGAACAGTGTAGGGGTGACAACCTTGATTGGATGAGTATGCCTATATTTGCATACACGATATGTATAGGTAAATAATTGGAAGTTCTGGGATGGATGACTTTCGACAGCGAGTAACTGTTACTTTATGCGCACACTTTACAGAAATATTTCAACTATATTCATAAATGAAAGTTTGCTTACCAGAATGCCCAAAATTTACTTATCCCAGAGGGACTCGAACCCACAAGCAGACACTTCGATGAATTGCTGGCGTGGCAAGCGAGTTAACCTTCAGAAATGTAACAAGCACACAGATTTGGCGACTGTCAATGAAAATGTTTTTCAAATGAGATATTTCTAGGAATATATATATGTGTGTGTGTGTGTGTGTGTGTGTGTGTGTGTGTGTGTGTGACACTATATTGGCACTAGCAGTCACCAAGTGTCTGTGTTCACAAGCTTATCTGACCAGGCATGAGCACAACAACACTTCTATACACTGGCTGTATTTCTGCAGTGGCAACTTCAATTATGACTTGGTGTCTTCACATTTATTGAGTTTCTATGATTTTTCAGTTGGCGTTACCGTTTTGTACAGCCCAGTGAAGATGTAATGAATTTTGCATCGTTTGAGTTCTGGGAAGATCATTGAATAATTCATTGCAGTTATAAATATTTCCATCATAGTTCAGCTAGTTAACGGAGGTAATGAAATGACCTATTGACTTCGTAACGTATTGTTCTTTCTGACCGAATCTTGAGTCAATGGTATTTATAGTTTATGGATGATATTTATCTTGAGTCAATGGTATTTATAGTTTATGGATGATATATTTAACCACTATCTTTTGATCTACAGTTGTGATGTTGATGTATTGATGTAATGGAGAATTATTGTTCAATGAAAGAAGTCATAAAGATAGATAAGGTCACGTGACAGTCTATTAGTGTTTAAAACAACCACGAATAACACATTACAAATTGAAAAGAAAAAAGTTATCGACATCAAAGTGGATCTGAAGTGAAATGTATCGGTTTTATTGGTTGTTGAATTGGATTGTCCGCTTCGACAATTAGCTTCCCTTATTCTATAAACACACTGATATCCACAAGAAACCATACCAAGTCTTTCGAGAGGACGAAAGAAAACTAATTGGCTATTTTCAGAGATATGTATTCAAGAGAGTGTTGTTTGAGAACTACACGAACAGAATGAGACTTCACGAAAGTAAGATCTTCCAACATTTTGATGAACAGTGACACACGAAAAGGATACAGTAGAAGTTTCTTGTTTTACGTCAGTATACATGCCAAATCGGGGTATTCTTTACTACGACATGAGCTTAGGCATTATAAGGCCCAAACAATTTAAATGTTTCTGGTCTTTGCCCCCAGGCAAAAATGATGCAATGATGCGATCTTCCTTTTTTCAGATAAGCAAATAATATTTCAGAATAACAAACTTTTAATAACTTAAAACAAAAAAATAAATGGTTCTCTTAAAAAGAAACATGTTAAAATTAAAATCCGGAAAACAGAGTTTAGAGTTACCTGCCCTTTGCAATTAATATATTGGGGGAGAAAAGAGTTGACGCGGGGAATGGGATTAACGCGCGCTGAGACTAGAAACAAAAAAAGTTTTTTTAGGCCTTATAACACTGATGCTAAAGGACATGGCAGAGAAAATGAGTCCATTTGTTCCTCCTCAAATCCACGTCTTCTTGTCTTCTGATGCTTATGTGGGCTTCTGCTGCTATAGAATGTTCTTTGGTTCACATGATACTACAATAACGTGCTTGACGTATCAGCGTATCCACGGAATAGATCCGGAGCCATCCTACCTAAATATACTTCTGCAGCCATACAACCCGACACGCAACCTACGATATAGTGGTGAAAACCTATTAGGGGGCGACCAGTTTTGCAGAGAAGTTTGGAGAAAATAAATACATTGCACGAGGCAAGAGAAAAAATATATAGTTTACATTTGTTTTTATTTTTCAGTTAATAATTATGAAATGCATTATGACAAATGTTTTGTGCTCTTCGGCCGCAACTTTCAAATTAAGCATTAATCCCCAGTGGAGGATTCTGAGCTCAGAGCGTCTATGTATTAAAAACAATTTCGTGGGAGGATGCCCCCCGGACTCCTCGACGACTTTTAAGTCACATCTGAATTTCAGCACTGTAATATTGATTGATTTTGTCACAGAAGCGGAAGTAAAGGAGGGGGAGTTACGGGGTAAGAGCTGACCCGTCCTCGAAATCCAGGGCGCAATGACTCCGCCAACGTCCGTCATATACCCTGGATGTACTCCTATTCACCATGATCGTTTTGTGTGTATGGAAAGTCCAAATCTGCTAAAAATAGACAACCAATGTCGCATTCACTGCACCAGAGGTAACTCTTGATAAATGTAAACACGTAACGTCTCTATTGCGCCGAGTGTTAGGAGAGACGCGCCACATGATTGGACGCAATCTTCACTGATTGTTCACAACGCCCGCCTCGAGACGATCTTCGTGAATAGGAGTGGTTCCAGGGTATATGACGGACGTTGGCAGAGTTATTCTGCTCTGGATTGCGAGGATGGAGCTGCCCCCTCCTATTTCTTCACTAGCAATCGCTCAGAACGCGTCTCCAACGATCTAAGACCCCCAATGCTTCCGGGGCCCCGGCGACCTCTGGGCCCTTGCCTGGTGTCAGTTTCCGGTACAACCTATCACAAAATCCTGGATCTGCCCCTCGTCCCCACCTTATAATACACTTTATATTTCTGTAAATAATGAATAGTTCGTCATGTCTCACTATGACGTGAAACGTTTGCAAGAGAAACAACTTCAGCTCCCCCCCCTAACAAATCAAATGACCGCTCACTTAGTGACTCTCCAAAGGAACCTAATGACCTGTGAACACCGCCCTTTTAGAATCTCAGCAGCTTCCAAATGGAATTCTCTACCACGCCATCTGAGAACATCATCAACATTCTCAAGTTTTCGAAATAATCAAGACACACCTTTTTACCTTAGCCTCTATTGTCTCATTGTTGACGTGTGACTGCATACACCGTGAACATGAGCCTCACAGCTCAAACCACAAGCATGGCAGAGACGGTAGGAAAAAAACCCTTGTCATACCATAATGCCTCTTTAAATTAGAGGTTTGTGCCAAAGCAGGACAACCGCTCACAGGATGCTGGACCGTTTCATTAAACCGACGACATAAACGATATTTCGTTGAGATGTTCTTACCGAGAAGCTTGGCGGTTGCGGGTAGGGAGAGACTGGTCCTGGGCTGCAAAGAGAAAGCACTCGGTCTCACTTTTCAGTCCAGCCGATTTCATCCAAGCAAAGGAGTCATCAAAAGGTCTGCTATGCTGTTCGCAACATTGCGCATATACTCGGTGCAGTGGTTTCCCAGAAAGATGGTTCTTAAAATACTCACTCTGGCTTGACATGATGAACTTCTTTACTTGGCTAACTCCCATATCTGCACCATTTGGTAGCACAGAGGATTCCCCTAAATCAACTTCTACCCCAAGTCCAACATCCTATGCACTTTTAATAACTAGGAAATGCCCTGCTCTGCTCATGAGTCTTGACACACTTGACAAGGCGATTATCAGACAAGTAAATAAGTGCAAAGGTTCACACAAGTAATTGGAGTATCCACATTAATCAGGCCCAGAATTGATTGGCAAATTTAAACGGTTAAGAGACAAAAGTGGATGGTGGGCTCTATTGTCTGACATGATCCTTCTTTTCAAGCAAGCAAGACACTGAATTTCGTCTTTTGTCATGTCGACACGCACCAAAAGAGTATGATAGAACTGGAACAGTGTAAGTGTTTGTGGTTTTTACCTTGTTTCGAGCTCCAAACCCTTTTGATTCTACATTTGTACTCGGCTCTCAGTTTATCTGGAGTCGGTCTCGCACCTGCATTCCCAAGTACATGTATCACTGGCCAAGGGCGAGATGTTTAATCACTATTCACCAATGCATCACTATTCTCTTTTTACTTATCCACTTCTCACATGTAACGTGACTCACTTTGTC
>JAUELE010182716.1:0-13587 GCA_031471655.1 Diodora aspera
CACGGTATTATATTACTCTATCAACAGAAAGACAAGCTCTGAACATCGATTGGCGTACCAACAACTTTGATTATGTCACTTTAAGACTGTTTTACAACACATACTACACGAGAAATTCTCGTCGCTCAAAATAAGCTGACAGGAATCTACAAGCTTTTCAGTAGTGTATTCCTTTGAGCGCAGATAACATTTTCCACTATCTCCCATGTCTTCCCCGCTGTATAATCGGAGAGAGTGTTATCCAGCGGAGTACTTAGACACCCAATCTGGGAGATATGTTTGATTCAAACGCATTCAGGGCCAGAATGCATGAGAAGGAAGTGTGCGTGCACTTAGGAAGTATAGTAACTGGCTACTTCGGAAGTAACCGCGCTAACTAGGTATGCATGAGACAGAAGGAACGCTAACTTCGGAAGTAGCAACGTAGTGGATCATTATAATGACGTTCCGGAGTACTTCGAACGTTCTTAATTCCGAAGTAACGCTTATTTCCTTCTTATAAATGCGGGCCCAGAGGCGTGTTCAAGAGAGGAAGATAAAAAACGGCACCTTGGCTATTGGACCAATCGCATCGGCGCCTCGTCTCCTGAACGGGCCTCATGTCCCTGGAAGCGCATGTCAGCAATATTTGCAAACCAAAGGGCTTGTTCAGGAGGCAAGGCGCCTCGTACACCTCGTATCAGAGAAGTGATCTAATAGGTGCCTCGTATAATAGAAGCGATCAGATTCCGAGGCGCCTTCTTTGCTTTCCTGTCCTGATCACGCCTTATGCTTCTTCGTCGACGCAATATAAGCTAGACCAGCAAGCTGCAGCTACACGCATGCAAGCTGCCATCTAGGTTGTACTATTGCTCTACTGATCACCCATTCTACAAAGCATTAAGTACTAAATGTTGATACAGTACTTGTATTTCAGGCACTTCACAGACTGGCACCTGTTTATCTGAACTAATATACGCGCACCAACCACTGCGGACACCTTGTTCATGTGACCAAAACCTGCTACCGCACCATCATTTCACATATAGTCCTTTGGAGATCTCAGTTTCCAAGCAGCAGGTCATGTACTCTAGAGCAGGTTTCCATTATCCCTGAGTGAATGTTAGCAGTTTCGTGGAATCACATGACTTTTCAAAATACATTTGTTCCAAGAAGGTTTTATTTGTTAAGCTGCTGTTCTGCATCAACTTTCTTTGGGCCCTCGTTACCTCTGTGATCTTCTACACCGTTTAGATTTCCCCTATCTAACAACATCTGATTTTGTTGGTTTTAAGACCCCTCATAGAAAAAAAACGTTGTTTAGGAAACTGTCATGTAGTGGTGATCACGGTTTGACTACCTGTGCGTTGAGAAGGCACACAATAGGTGGAACAGTAAAATTAAGCCTGTACCGCACGTGCTGCGGTTGAGTAAATGGCAGAGTGTAAGAGGGGTTGTCTCAAAGTATTTCGAGTCACAATTGGAGTGGTCACAGACGTCACAAGAAGATTGCTCAGACAGTTTGCAAATGCTTTTAAATATTAAAACACAGGGGAGTGGTTTAATATTTTATTTGTATTAGAAAGTAGGCAAAAGCATTAACATGCTATATGTTATATGCATCAATCGTGGCATGTGCATGTTGCAAAAAATTGGTTTGTATATTTATCCATTCCAAAGTTATTTGCGAACAGAACACATTGAATTTGACCATGTATCCAACTTTAAACATTTAAGTTGTGCGATAATTTTCAGGGTTGCTTATATCACTTTTCGTTCTATATATAGATTTTATAAATCCCACTGTCCAGGAGTCTGGGATCTATCCACCTTCAACTTAAATCAACTGAGGTACACAAGAAAGTACACGCTTAGTGATTTAAGATTATTTCGAAAATACATACGTAAATGGACTGAAAAGCTGTCATAATGTTACAATCAAAGCGTCTTCTTATTTGTGTTACAACACGCCAAAGGCAATGTTTATTTCTGTATTGTTCTTTGATTTACGACAATCACCTTTCGATGGACTTGCACGTGCATATAATACATGAGCAATGTGAAAGTCAGTACCCAGAACAACAAAAAAACCCACAACAGATATGCCAAGAGTGTCAGCTGTGCAGCGAGGGTGAGCCGTCTTTGTAAGGCAGATGGGATCTTCCAACACCCATCCTGTACAAGAGTTTGGTTGTGCTCGCCAGACCATAATTAAATTGTTTGGTCGTGTCAACCAGACTGACCAGACATTGGACTTCCCCAGAAGTGAAAGACTGAGGGTCAGCAACCCGTGAGAATACCGTTACCTACGTGCTCTTTACTTACGAAACCGATTTCCGGCGATTACAGATCATAAGGTCATCGGATCAAATTGAAAGGTTGTGATGAAAAGACTTCGATATATGAAAGCCTATCGCTGCCACTTTTGAAATAAAAAAATAAAAACAATTATCTCGAAATAACGAGATAAATGTCTCGTTATAACGAGATAAATGTCTCGTTATAACGAGATACTATCGCGAAATAACGAGATAATATCAGGTTTATTTCATTATAACGAGATACTGTATCTCGTTATTTCGGCATAGTTTCTCGTAATTACAAGATAACATCAACAAAAAGTGAACAACATTTGTATATATAAGTTTGTGAAGAGCGTTTGCTTCAATAATTGCTATATTATAGGTCTAAAGATCTGTCTTATGACGAACATCTTTGCTTTTTCGCTTTAAGAAGTAATATAGGCTAATTATCAGCGGATTCTTCTCCATATTTCTGTCCACTCCCAAAATGTCTGCTCGATTTTACCCGCAAATGTCTTCTTCAAAATTGGACTGGTCTCGGAAAATGTCAACATGCAACCTTTCGTTAAAGGGGTATACGTTGGCTTCACAAATGTTTACATTAAACAAGCACTGAATTAAGGTTTTGGAGATGTTTGTGGAGAGACTTGTTTCAATAATTATGTGAAATTTTAGTTTGGCGATTTGGCTTTACAAAATGCCATTTGTTGGTCCACTAATTAGTATCTATACTGCCGGGCAAAAGAAACGACACCAACATTTTGAGAGACTACTGAAAAAATTCACAATTACGTTGGATATGCAAGAGATAACCCTTCGAGATAAGGAAGTTTTATTAACGACATGATGTCAATCAAATTACACTCGTTGAAATCCAAGCATCTTTTTTTATCAGCTATGACATAAAGACGTAAGGGGAAATAACTGAACTCATTTGGTATACCGTTTCTTTTGTCCGACAGTATAGTATAGACTCTATGTTTCACCTTTCGCTCTTCTTGTGTGTAGTGTTCTCGCCTTCCTTCCGGTGGACCGTTCTTCTCTTGCAGCCCATGTAATTATAAATGACTTTCTTTTGGACCCGCTCAACAGTTTTTCATGTACAATGTTTCTTTACTTTTATTTTGTTAGTGATGTTGACGATTACTTATCAAAGTAAAAGTCGAGTGGATGCCGGATAGGTCTCTTATGATTGTGTTACCGGTTTCGCTCGTGTTTGAGCTCGTCTGACTGAAGAATTCCACAGAGAGAGAGAGAGAAGTAAATGTTTAACGTGCACACTCCAGATATACTAATTTGGCGCACGGGAATGCTACTTGTTTGTGGCTTTATATACTCTCCCTAAGCGGAGTAAAGTCCATGGTAACAGGCGGAGTAAGTCACATGACTGATGAACTGAGCTGCTAGCAACACTCTTGTGGCCCTGGATACGGGCGAAGTAAGCAAAATTGTGTTATTTATAGACTGAGAAATTCAGTTTTTTGTATGTCTTGTCTTTTATGGATTATGCCACATCTGTAACATGAAAATCTCTTAATGGGGTGGGCACTGCGAAAATGTCACTCCATGTTCCATTTTCTAGTGTACGAGTTGCTACACCTTGGACAGGTAAAGATTACTTATCAAGTCGTTGATGACTTTCTCTGCTACCAACTACAAATTAATTGATCTGGTAAATCTGATTTGCACACTGTTCCAACTAAATTCCAGTGCAAACTTGGCGATCTTCCTCCTTGATCTTTTTTGTGAGCATTTTGTTCCTTGCAGCATCAGGTCCTTCTTCAAATTTCTCCAGCTTCTGCAACGATTGGTTCTTTCTGGTGGGCTGTTATTCTCTGACAGTTCCTGTCCATGACATTCTTCTGGGTCTGCTCACCAGTTTTCACATACAATGGTACAGGTCTTCATTTTGGTCAGTGCTGCATAATATTACCTATCATAACGAGTGATTTCGGCTATCATGTGGCGCTCCTCTCATGTGTAATATCTTGCGATCTTTCTAGTGATCATCCTTCTCTTGCAGTCCATGTTGATAACTTTAATCTGGGTCTGCTCAACAGGTTTTCTGGTACAGTGCTACGCGTCTTAGATTTTCTTGGTGCTGTTGCCAATTACCTATCATATCGAGTGATTTCGGCTATCATATGGCGCTCCTCTCATGTTTAGTGGTTTGTGCTTTTTTTTAAATTGATCATTCCTCTTTGTCATCTGCTCAGCAGTTGTCACGTATCATGTTTAACATTCTGTGGTTTTCGTCACACTTTCGTATCTCCTGGACCGTTCAATCTAATCGTATAATTGTGACTTCAGTTTTTTTATAATTTTCTACAATTTGTGGGTTTTTTGTCTCTGTCGACAACTTTCTTCTGGACCTACTCTACAGTTTTCACGCATCATGCTACATGTCAATGCTGTTGTCGCATACCTATCAAATCTTGCTATTTAAGCAGTCATGTCTCTCTTCTCGTCTGTAGTATGTGGCATTCTTTCTGATCTATCATTCTCCTGTATCAGTCCCTGTTGGTCGACCTGCTCAGTAGTTTTCATGTACAATGCTGCACAATGTTTTGGTGTGTTTGTCAATTATCTATCAAATCGAGTCATTTCAGCAATCAAATGGCGCTCCTCTCGTGTGTAGCTATAGTGTTCTTGCATTCTTCCACTGGGACATTCTTGTCTTGCAGTCCCTGTCGATGACTTTCTTCTGTGTCTGCCAAACCAGTTTTCACTGACAAGTTTTCACTTCGATGTTGGTGGTGCTATTGCCTTTTACCTATCAAATTTAGTTATTTCAGCGATCATGTATAACCATGAGTAATATCGTGCGTTCTTTCCATTTGATCAACCGTCTTTTGCTGTCTATGTTGATGTCTTTCTTCTGGATCTGCTCAACAGTTGTCACGTGCAATTCTACACGTTTTTGTTTTTTGTTAATGTCGTTACAAATTACCTATCAAATCGAGGTATTTCGGCAACCATGTGGTCCTCTTCACGTTTGTAGTAGCTTGCGCCTTTCTGATAGATCATTCTTCTCTCGCAGTCCCTGTTGATCAGTGGTTTTCTTCTTGATCTGCTCAATAGTATTCACTTAATACAATTAATGTTACACGCCCTCGGTTTTGGCGTGCTGTTACTTATCAAACAATGTGGCTCTCTTCACGTGTGTAACATCTTACGTTGTTTCTCATCGATCATTCTTTTCTCGTAGTCCCCGTGTTGATCGATGGCTTTCTTCTTGATCTGCATAATAGTATTCACTTACAATTAATGTTGCACGTCTTTTTATTTGTTGTGTTGTTGCCAGTGACCTATCAAATCGAGTGATTTCGGCGATCATGTGGCGCTCCTCTCGTGTGATGAAGTTTCACTGATAGACATTCAACTTTTAATGGTGTTTTATGGCGTACAGTTCCCGAACTATCAACCATTGCCACAGAGACACCCATGAAAGTTTAATTTATGAAGGAACATCCCCGTTTTCCTAAAACTGCTTGATACCCCCCCCCCCCTCCAGAAAGGTGAGAGGTAGGCTCAGCATCATGGCTCCTGGCGTAAAATACTTATGTAGACTTAAGTATTTATCTTGTACTTCTTCTTAGACGCTAACTTGCTTTTCAGACAATCCATACCGATGTACGCTGGGAGCATGTATCGCTGGTACATAAATGTGATGAAAAGAGAAATTTTCTAGGGCAGTAAGTCATCAAAATGGGTAAAGAAAATGTTATGCTTTTAAAAGTCTCTTGAATTCATCCAGGAAAGTTCCAGTGGGGAGCTTGTTCCTAACAATAAATGGCATTTGTGTTCTGATCTCAGGTTTTGTTGGCCTTTAAAGGTTGATGATGTCTCTTAGAAATTATGAGTTTGTCATTGAGTTGATGTTAATTCGTTGCTTTATCAATGAAGAGACTTCAGCACTGGCATTATGTGATCGTGACGTTTAGTTCTTGGGATTATTATGGGGGCTTTTGTGAACAAGCTGGAGATACTGATGATAGCTAACTGGGGCAGCAGGGCTGCGACTAGTACTAGAAAATTGCAGTAGTTGATTCTCGAGATAATAATGTGTGGTGGCTTGTATGGTGCTGATTTATGCTTGTAAAACTTGCTCAGAGGGCTTGGTGTAACTCAAGCAGCCTTTTTGAGTGCTCAGGGTTTGCAACACACCTGATAAATTGGTTATCATGAATAATGTGAAGTTCAGAAGTGAACTTATTTTTAAATATGATTGATAATTGTTATTATTAGCAGGTGTTATAGTTGTGGTTGAGTAGCTTTCCTTTAAAGTTCTAGAAGATTACAGAAGCTCAGCAGCTTGTCACTTTGTGAGCATTATCATCATGCACCATCAGCCAAACGCCAGACATATTTATCCCAGAAAGAAATACCTGTACAGTCAGCCCTTGTTAATCCGACACACACGGTTGCAGACAAAACTGTCGGATTAACGAGGATGTCGGATTAACGAAGTAAATTCATGTACAAAAATAGAAATTGTCCCCCAAAATATCTGTCGGATTGCGAGGGTATCGGATTAACGGGGGTCGGATTAACGGGGGCTGACTGTACATGTAAATGAAGTGCAAATAGTAGATACATGTAAATGAAGTGCACACAGTATATACATGTAAATGAAGTGCACATAGCATATACATGTAAATGAAGTGCAAATAGTAGATACATGTAAATGAAGTGCACATAGCATATTCATGTAAATGAAGTGCACATAGTATATACATGTAAATAAAGTGCACATAGTATATACATGTAAATGAAATGCACATAGTATATACATGTAAATGAAATGCACATAGTATATACATGTAAAGGAACTGCACATAGTCTATAAGTGAAGTGCATAAATGATAGAAACACAGAAAAGAACAGGAACGAGAGTCAAAGATGATCACTTTAATAACTGACGCAACGCCGATTTAAATGCGATCATATAGCAACTCAAGACATGACAATGAAGTGCCTGGAGCATGCATCAGGTGACATCAAGAAGCACACATGTCAAAATTTGCAAAAGTCACCTTTACCTGCATCCTCGATGTTGTTCTGTTTGTATGGATAGGAAAGTCCACATCTGCTAAATATAGCCTACCAATGAAATGTCGTATTCACTGCACGAGAAGTAACTCTTGATAAATTTAAAAACATAACGTCTTTACTTCGCCGAGTGGTAGGCGAGAAGCGCCACATGATTGGACGCAAGCTTTTGCTATGGAAGCTTTACTGATTGGTCGAGACGATCGTCGTGAATAGGAGTGATTCCAGGGTTTATGACCATTTCCGGTGTCATTATACCCTGGATTTCGAGGATGATTTACCTGGTTCCTAGGGCAATCCATCGACTGTTTAGAGGTCCAGCGTCTTCTTGCATGACATTTACCCGGCTTGCTTATTGTCATGAACTATTGGTGATTTGACAGTTCGTTTTATTAAATTAAGCTTTGTATTATTGTGGTTACTTAGAATGTCTGTAATTCAGACAATGTATTTTAGAGGGTTTTTGGATTACTGAGGGTTACTATTTTATGTACATATAAAAAACAAATTTTAAGATTAGTATTGCTAAGATTACTTATTGTCGAGGATATTTATTGTTGACATAACGTATTAGCGAATTTACGTATTGTTGAGCTTATGTATTTTTGCATATGACTCTCAAACTAAGTTATCGGTAATTTCACGCCAACATTTCAAGCGTGTGATTTGAACTGTGTAATTATCGAAGATTAAACGCACCATCCACCGAAACGTTGCCCATGGCAAGAAACATCTCTGGATACGTATTTGAGCAACCGCTTTGAAGCGAAGCAGAATATAAAGTATCTGCAGATGGTTGTTGAATATTTAACAAACTTTGGTCCCTGAAGAGTTACGTAAAACTGTGTGAAAAATTGAGTTTCGTTGAGCAAGAAGAAGAAATGTTTTATCATCACCATCATTACCAGGAAGACATCACACATCACATATCGTGATGTCTCTGCACTGGTCTCGGTTCAGAGAGAGGATATCCTTAATTTAAGTGTTCTCCTTTGTGTACCAAGCTGTCAACAGAAGCGCCCCAACGCACTTACAAAAGCTTGTGAGACCATAAATAAACCTGTGATAAGGTTCACAATTGTATACTCTTGGAGATGGAGAAGTTACCTGCACAGTCGACTGTCAAGAAGTGAGTGGTTACATTTAGCGGGCATGGTCAAGAAAGTAGTGAAGATGATGCCAGGTCTGGTCGACTTAAAACGTCAACGTTTCATGATCATTATTATGCTGTTCACAATATCGTGATGACTGTCAGTATGGTATAAATACATTTACAGTTATTTCCTGCGTTCTGATGGGTTGGTTGTGTTCATGACTTGATGAACAGGAAAGAAATTAAACCACGCCCACTTCAGTACAACTGTACGTTGTAGGATACGCTTACCCAATCCAACTCTTTTTACTGTTTTGAAACAAATTCTCAGGGAATAACTTGTATTTTGGAAAACATGATTAGCTAGTCGGTGAAAACGTGGATGGCTTAATTTAACGGGTTCATGATCAGATGAACCTAAGCCCTTCTGTGGTAGAAAACCTAATCACATAAATATATAACTTTGACAGAGAGCAGCTCATATAAAACCATTTAATGGTGTTTTGTGTTTCCTTATTCGAATCCTGAGCATGGTGCTAGCAAGCTCTTTTTTCCAATTGTTATTAGATTGTTATTACCAGATTGTTATTGTTTTTACACACATGTGTTCGGTGACTGTCAATACAGTATAACACATAATTGTAATTTATTCATAAAAGTTATCTTGAAAAATATATTCCTTATTATCGTCCATAAATACAAGGCATAAACATCACGAATTAACGCATACAAACTCTCCAAACTATTCTAATAGCAATCATATTCTTCAAGAATACAGTTTAGCCGTTTCAACACTAGATTATTGAAAGTATGATATTCGGCAGAGAAACGTCTGTTGAAATAAATCAACTGGAAACTTGACTGAAAAGATTCAATATATTCCTGCGTGTCCATCCTTTTTAATAACACTTTATTATCCAACATGGAAATTCTTTTTCCAACGATACTGGTGTTTGTCTCTGCCGCTGAGCAGCGCTAGCGCTAATACCCATTTTCAGCTGGGTCGAGTGAGACAAGTACATTGTCCAAGGGTATAACACGGCCTAACAGGTATACGTTTTCTACACGTCTGGTAAAATTATATGGCGTCAGTTTTCAACTGTTGAAAATTGATCATGGTCTGTTGAAACGTTAGTCCAGTTTGGTTTTCAAAGTCGAAAACTGACCCCCGGGTCACCGTTTAACCTTTCATCTGTTGAACATGTCTGGGACAGACTTACGCGACCAACCACTATCCAGGAACTTGGTGCAGCGCTGCAAGAGGAGTAGAATCAACAATGTCTTCCTGCCCCTTGGACGTGTGATTCGTAGTATACCTCGTCGACTCCGTACTCGTCTTGCCAACAGAGCGGGTTTACACGAGACCTGACTAGTTAGACTGTTCGTCGTAACTTTTGGAGAGTAGTGATAATTTACGATATGTCACGGAATATCGATGGATGTCTTACATTTATGGAACAATAAAATCTGTCACCAATATGAACTTTGAGAAAATCAAGCAGAATTTCGTAGCTTTATTGATGCAAAGTAAGAAATCAGGAAATATTACCGATTTCCTAGTGCTGTCACAAATTCATACAGGTGCTTTGACAAAAATCCAAGCTTAATAAGAGTAGTATTTTGAACATGATAAAAGTTGCTCGTCCCAAGCTTCAGACGATTCGCCACAATCACATTTCATCGGATTTTCATCTGGCACTCGTAAGATGAAAGGCTAGCTGCAGCGACCTCTGAATAAATGTGCGGAGGTTTTGTTCGCTCTAGACTACAGGTTGTGGTCGTGCATAACGAACAAAGAAGTTAGACACATAATCATCACTGATAAGAATTATTAACTGTTGAACAAAAAACGTTTTACAGAGCAACAATAGACAATATTATAAAAGGCCCGAATCCGGGGGGGGGGGGGCGCACTGGGGGTACGTGCCCACTTAAGCTCGCCTTTTGGCATCAAATAAACCCCTAAACTATTATGAAACCTCGTGAAATGGGCTTGAGATTGCACCATTTTGCATGTTTATTTTTCAACACTTTCCAGGGGATTCAGCCCCGGTCCTCTCCAGAACACTGTATCTTTTATTACCTATAGTGTGCCCCGCCCCCTTACACACATCCTGGATCCGCCCTGTATCTGCAGTTTAGGCAGCTGGCCCTTAAAACAACAACAAGCGAATATTTGACTCTAGACATCCATATATATTATGATACAGTAGTGAAATAATAACAAGATGCGATGCAGCTGTACATATTACACCTAATGCACCTCATGGCACACAATGACATCACGAATTTGTTGCAGCAATGAATAACACCGATGATCTGTTTGCATCAGTCAATGGCACCAATTATTTGTTCCAACAGCCAATGACACCAAGAATCTGATTCATCAGTCACTGACACGAAGAATCTGTTCCATCAGCAATTGATACCAAGAATCTGTTCCATCAGCCAATGGCAACAAGAATCTGTTTCATCAGCCAATGGCAACAAGAATCTGTTCCATCAGCCAATGGCAACAAGAATCTGTTTCATCAGCCAATGACACCAAGAATCTTTCCTATCAAAGACAACAAGAATCTATCATATATGCCAATGACACTAAGAAACAGTTCCATCAGCCCATGACACCAAGAACCTGTTCCATCAGCCAAGGACACCAAGAAACTGTTCCATCAGCCAATAACACTAAGAATCTGTTCCACCAGACAATGACAACAAGAAACTATTCTATCTGCCCATGACACCATGCAACTGTTCCATCAGCCAATGACACCAAGAAACTGTTCTATCAGCCAATGCCACCAAGAAACTGTTGCACAAGTAAATGAGACCACAAATCTGTTGCAGCTGTAAATGACGACGCAACAGTATTTGATGCAGTAGTAGTGGATAACATCAATATTCAGAAGCAAAACTATGTGATGCATTAGTAGTGTATAACACAAGATTCCGATCCAGCAGTATGTGATGCCATAGGAGTGGATTTTTACCAAAATCACGATGCAGCAGTATGTGATGCAGCAGTAGTGGATGACTCCAGATTCCGGGGCAGCAGTATTTGATGCAGTAGGCGTGGATTATATCAAAATAACGATGCAGCAGTAGTTGATGCAGTAGTATGGAGTATATCAAGATTACGATGCAGCAGTAGCTGATGCAAAAGTAGTAGGCAACACCAAGATTACCATAGAGCAGTATGTTATGCAACAGTTGTGTATGGCACGAAAATTACTATGCAGCAGTATTTGATGCAGTTACTAGTAGTGGTTAACACAAACTATTCCGATGCAGCAGTATGTGATGAAGTAAGAGTTGATTACATGTATATCAAGATTACAATACGACAGCATGTGATGCAGTAGTAGCGGATAACACCAAGATGCCGAGGCAGCCGTATGTGATGCAGTAGAAATTGATGACACCAAAATTCATCGGAACAGATGATGATACCCAGACACTTATACACCAGTGGAAAGAACGTCACTGTTATTGTGATACAACAAAACGTCATATCTGGTCTGGTAAATCACAGGAAAGGATATGTTAGATTGATCCACTCTACAGAGTTCCAATTTGACATGTAGAGGCGCACCACCCCTGTATCCATTATGGTATCGAGGGAAGTGTTCAAATATGGCTCACCGTTGATCTGTAGCTGAAACGAGAACTGTACATTGTAAAAACTAAACTGACTTACAAAAGAAAGTACCCACCTCGTACAAATGTATAAAAATCTATCGTACTGTTACAAGCAAAACATATTCATCCTGTTGTATCGCTAAAACACATTGGGTTTTAGTGCATTAGACGAAGACCGTGCTATGTTGGCAACGTTGTGACTGAAGATTTACTGACGACAATTGGTTCAACTTATCAATGTCTGGTGATTTGAGGAGATATTTGTGACAATCAGAAGACTCCTTTGGTGAGGCAACCAACCGCTGAAGATTTTCAGTAATTGTAAATAAGAAACGACGTATATGGCCACAAATGGTGTTGAATTATATGTAGCTAGACATAATGTTACCATGTACATATTTTGATTACTCAGACAATGCGAAATTGTAGCCGAAATCCGTGTGTTTTCGATTGGGAGACCAGTTATAGCCTTTTACTGATTCTCTAGTTTCAAACTTCGGTCATATCGCTGATATTTTAAAATACATTTTGATTTATTGTTCATAGGCACGTTCATGTGCACGCAACCTACCTCAAGCAAATTAGGGTCGTGGAAAATCGCCTTGAGGTCAAAGACAATCTCATAGTCTATTGGGAAGAGGCTGGTTTTCATGTTTTTCCATCTGTTATGAAACAGTGCAATGGATCCCATGTTGTTTGTCATTATCCGCAGAATACGTAGCGTGGCTCTTTTGCCATCAATGTATTTTCTGAAGGCACAGTTAACACTTGAAACATAAGAAAGACATTATTACAACAAAAACTGAGTTTGGCCCCAATATATCAGGTTTATAAAGCTGAGATAACTCAATCACATTACCGTATACGTGCAGTTTCCATAAGCATCAGTGAAGGATACTGCACGCCAAACCCTACATTTCATATAACACTGAGCCTCAAAAGAAACTTCGTCTGAGGCGTCTATTTTTGTAAATTGCGGTGCATTCACTAGGCACATTTGAGGATGTCCAGTCTTTGTTGGCATACTCGTGCCTGCTGCGTGATTTGGAAGAGTTTTTATCCGGAGGTTTAAATCACACAATATCCATATCCATATATACTCGGCGCAAAAAATAAGGGAACCCCTGGTAGAATATAGTCTTTCGTGCAAATGTTCGCGAGATTCAAAAGCCCAGTGCATTCGAACTTGGACCACTATCCAAACAAGGATGGTCAGTACAATGAGATGGAGAATATGTCCTTATGCTGCAGTGAAATCATGCGTTTTACGTGCATCAAAGGGTTTAAATAGCAGTGAGATGTAAATCAGGTCATTGGTGTCAAAATGCCACTTCGACAGTACATGATAAACGCTCAAAAATGGCAAGCTGTAAGGGATGTTAGAGGCAGGTCAGTCACAGAATGCTGTAGCTAGGTTCTTTGGAAAGTCCAAAAGTGTAATCTCTCGACTTGCCAACCTTCACTATCAGACTGGGGACGTCGTAATAAGGTGGGGGAGAGGAAGACCTCGTAAAACTACTG
>JAUELE010182821.1:0-13587 GCA_031471655.1 Diodora aspera
CACAACCTTAGACAATCACGATGACTGGACCGAAATGTCCGGAACCCCACAACCTTAGACAATCACGATGACTGGACGTGGATCACGGATCATGATTTTCTTTGTTTTCAGTTTATGTGGTCCTTGCAATATAAAACTAATTCTGACCAGATTATTAACTCATGGAATGAAACTCTGCTGAAACAATTCTGCCAGTGAGAAAGTGTTATGCAGACGGGTAACATTACAGCATCTGCCTAGTTAGAATTAACTTACCAGTATATTTGGGACAATGTTTATCTCCTTCCGTTGAATGTGATGAATGAGAGTCGGGCTAACCGTAGGCTGTGTTTGCAATGCTTTCATCTTTGGGTTCAGACCCCATCTGAAAATACAGCTAATGTCTGAGTTTCCATTGTGTGCACAGTTAAGGAGGTTCTACAGCAAAAATTCAAGAAATTGTTTAATTCACATATCTAACAGAACTAAACTGGTATATACAAAACTGTAGTACGGTACTTTAAAAGCCAAACAGAAAAGGGCACCAAATCCAAACTAAACAAAAGTAAATTGAACCACACCAAGTTTTGAACCAATACTTGCCAAGGTTTACTAAGCAAGTGCTGAACCATGAGACCTTCCAGCACCCACCTCCAAAACCGTTTCTTCAAGTTGAAAGTGGCTTTAACCCACATAATTCACAGTTTCTGTGAGATTTACCTATCATCCATCCTCAAAATTAACTCCTGTCTCCATCTGTCAAATACCCTGGACTCACTCCTATTCCTATCATCTACAAAGGGCATCAAATCCAAGTTAAACACTAGAATTTCCACTAGAAACTGAACTCAACTGGTACATACACAACAAGTACTTAAACTCTTCACAAGTAAGAGTAGTTGCTAAAATTAATATCATGAAGATGCTTTACCACTATTTTCATGAGTCCGTTTGGACATTCATTTCATTTTGTGAGGGAATATCAAATCAAATTTCACAATATTTCTTACAATTTCTTCTTTTGTTTTTAAAGTTTCGTATGATGATACCTAATGTCACTGGGTATGTCAAACTCCAAAGCCCTTTAATCAGTCTGTTTATTGAATGTGTATTGGGGCACTGCTGTTAAGTCCTCTGTGAAATTCCAACACAGCCTATCAAATGACCCTCCATTTGTTTTCTCCACAAAGATGCAAGTTTTGAAGGTTTGGAAATAAGATTATAAAACTAATTACCGGTAGTGGTAGTGGCACTATTGACGCAAAAATGTCAATTTTTGTTTCTTATCCATTCTTTCTTTCACAAACCAAAACAGCAAGGGAAACAGTTTAGGTAATGAAATACCGGGTGAATTGTTTACTCAATTCCTTCTTTGTAAAGATACACTTAGTTTGGGACCAATTATTATTATCATTTGTTTGTTATTGACTTTGCAATTTCAATATCCCATTCTTTTTAAAGAGTATATATGAAAGAGTCGTACAACTGAATAAACACAACATATAGCCGCTATGATATTATATTTCGTGTGGAAATTCAAGAAGGTCGTATACATTTGTAAACACTAAAGTGGAGCTAAGTGACATCTTGGAGTTCAGTGGAATGATTGGCATACAAAACAAACCACCAACATCGGTTGTAATTGCTAAAGACCGTCAAAGGGATAGACAGACGATTAAGAGACATATATAATTTGTCCGAGAGTGTGTGTCTGTGCAGTTGTAATGGAACGAAGGGTATATGTGCAGTTTCGTACACAGTCGAAAGGGATGATGCAGTGAATCAGCACACTCTCTTGGGATGATGCAGAGAATGAGTACTGTCTCTAGAGATGATGCAGAGAATGAGAGTTATGTGTGGGGATGATGCAGTGAACGAGTGCAGCATCTAGAGATGAGAGTACGGTCTCTAGGGATGACGCAGTGAATGAGTAAGTATCTAGAGATGATGTTGTGAATGAGTGTAGTCTCTAGAGATGATTCAGTGAATGAGTGCAGTCTCTAGAGATGATTCAGTGAATGAGTGCAGTCTCTAGAGATGATTCAGTGAATGAGTGCAGTCTCTAGGGATGCAGTAGTGAATGAGTGTAGTCTCTAGAGATGATTCAGTGAATGATTGCAGTCTCTAGAGGGGGAACAGTGAACGAATGCAGTGTGTAGGAATGATGCAGTGAATGTGTACAGTCTCCAAGGATGATGCAGTGAATGATTGCAGTCTCTAGGGATGCTGCAGTGAATGAGTGTAGACTCTAGGGATGATGCAGTGAATGAATACAGTCTCTAGACATGATGCTGTAAATGAGTGCAGTTTCTTGGTAGAGATGATGCAGAGAATGTGTTAAGTGTGCAGAGATGATGAGTGAATGAGTACAGTCTATAGGCAATATGCAGTGAATGAGTGTAGTTTGTAGGGATGATGCAGTGAATCAGTGTAATATCTAGGGGTTTTATGTAGTCTCTAGGAATGATGCAGTGAATGAGTGTAGTCTCTAGTGATGATGCAGAGAATGAGTGTAGTCTGTAGTGAAAATGCAGTGACTGAGTGTTGTCTCTAGGGATGATGCAGTGAATCAGTGCAGTCTCTAGGGATGCTGCAGTGAATGAGTCCCATCTCTAGGGATGGTCATTGAATGCGCATAGTCTCTAGGGATGATGCAGTGAATGAGTGCTTTCTCTAAAGATGATGCAGTGAATGACTGCAGTTTCTAGAGATGATGCAGTGTATGAGTGCAGTATCTATGGATGATGCAGTGAATTGGTACAGTCTATAGGGATGGTCAGTGAATGAGTGTAGTCTCTGGGGATGATGCAATGAATGAATGCAGTCGTTTGACATGATGCAGTGAATGCCTGCAGTCTCTATAGATGATGCAGTGAATGACTGCAGTATCTAGGGATGATGCCGTGAACGATCTCTTTCTCGAAGCATACTGCAGTGAATAATAATAATAATAATAATAATAATAATAATAATGTATGTATATAGCGCCTAGTTCCATCTAACACAGTTGCTCACTGGCGCTGTACATAAAAGATACTAATTGCTTGAATCGATTTCCAGTGCAACATTTGGCTGAAGCCTGGACAGCTGTTGGGTTGATCCAAACGTCAGGAATTCTGTTTTGTCAGAGTTAAGCATCAGGTAGTTGTCAGACATCCACTTGTGCACATCAACGAGACAAGCTTTAATATTTTCTATGCCGTCATTAACACCATTTGGGCCAACTGATAGGTAAATCTGACTGTCGTCAGCATATATTTGAAAGTTAAGCGAATGCCTCCTTATAACTGATCCAATTGAAAGAATGTATATACTAAATAATAAAGGTCCCAGGACAGACCCTTGCGGCACACCAAACATGAGGGGGAACTTCTCAGATGAACTGGTGCAGATTTTCACGGACTGAGTGCGCTGTGTCAAGTATGATTTGATCCACTGAAGAGCTGTGCCATTCACACCCAGTGACTCGAGCCGATTAAACAGAATATTGTGATCAATTGTGTCGAATGCTGCTGACAAGTCAAGTAGAACATACAGAATGATTAACTTATTGTCCACTGAAGTTAAGATGTCATTGTGAATACGACTGAGAGCAGTTTCCGTGCTGTGGCATGTTTTGTATGCTGACTGAAAAGGTTCGAGAAGAGTGTTGTTCCGAAGATGGACATTGAGTCCATCTGCGACAATTTTTGCAAGGCATTTAGAAAGAAACGAGAGATTGGAGACAGGTCCGTAGTTTTTCAAAAAATCAGGATCAAGACTCTGCTTCTTAAGTATGGGGATCACATGTGCATGCTTGAAGGCTTGTGGTACTTGTCGCTTTTCCAGTGATGGGTTGATGATGTCGAGGATGACAGGAGAGAAGGACTGATGACAAGTGGGTATGGTGTCAAGTGAAGACGACTTTGATGGAACATCCTTGATGATCCGAGATAATTCAGCTGGTGTAGATGCCCCGAGAGACGTTGGCGGGGTGGTATGGAAAGGAACATGTTCTGCTGGGGAATCAAATGTTCTTCGTCGATCTATCTCTTCTCTTAGCTTTTTTTTATTTTATCCATATAGAAGCTACCAAATATGTTAGCAAGCTCCAGTTCATCAGTGTGGTTTGGAAACTTGGCATCTTTGGCTCTGTTTAGAAGTTTTCCTATCAGCTTGAACAACTCTTTGTAGTTATTTTTATTGTTTGATATCGTAGTTTTAGATTTAGCTGATGCAAGTGAGGAATTCAGTTTGCTTCCTTGAAGAGTTGACGATGTACGTAAGTTTGGACTTCCTTCATTCCCTTTCAGCTGTACTGCAAGAAATCTTCTCCATCCTTATGTCATCATTGTACCAATCTGTATTGGGTCGGATCACAACTGATCGAGTCCTATTTGGTGCATGCTTGTCCAAGGCATTCAGAAGGGAATTTTCCCACTTGTTTAGTTTAGCATCCACGTCATCATGCACATCCAAATCAATACTGTTGAATACATCCGAAGCGAATTTCTCGTGATCGATATTCCTTACTTTTCTATAAGTGATTGTTTTACGGAAATGATCTGACTTAGGTACGTTTGCCAATATACCCTGAGGGAGTGATCCGAAATATCTTTGTTAAAAACTTGTCTGATCTCAAGAAATGAACGGTCACATTCTCTCGTGATAACAAGATCAAGTGTGTGACCTGATCTGTGTGTGCTCTCGTTAACCAGTTGTTCAAGATTACAAGAGGAAAGTATTTCAAGAAATCGCTGTGCTTGATTATCTGTTTCAACATCCAGCTTGATATTAAAATCACCAAGGATCACAAGATGACCTTGATCAACCTGTAGTTGTTCCAGGACATCTGACATCTCAGTCAAAAATCCTCCAAAAGTGGCTTTATTTTTGGTTGATGGGGGTAGCCGATAAATAACAACACGTAATAACGCATTGTTGATAGTGAAAGTCACATGCAAGATATCAACATTTTTCATAGGTTTACAGTTCACAGTTTGAGATTTAATTGACCGCTTGAATACAACAGCAACGCCTCCTCCACGACAAATTGGTCGGTTGGCCTTGATGATGTCATATCCTGATGGAATTAGTTAAGCTAATACGGACTGGTCGCAATCTTTCAGCCATGAATGAATACAGTCTCTACGGATGATGGAGGGAATGAGTGCAGTATCTATGGATGCTGCAGTGCATGAGTGTGGTCTCCAAAGATGATGCAGTGATTAACTGCAGTCTGCAGGGATACAGGGATGGACTTCAGTCTCTATAGGAATGATGCAGTAAATGCGTGTGGTCTCTAGTGAAGATGCAGTGAATGACTGCAGTCTGCAGGAATGATGCAGTGAATGAGTGTAGTCTCTGGGGATGATGCAGTGAATCCGTACAGTCTATAGTGATGATGTATGAATGAGTGCTTTCTCGAAGGATGATGCAGTGAATGAGTACAGTCTATACGGACGATGGCGTGAATGAGGGCAGTGTCTTGGCATGATGCAGTGAATGAGTGCAGTCTCTAGTGAAGATGCAATGAATGAGTGCAGTCTCTGGGGACGATGCAGTGAACGAGTGCAGTCTCTAGAGATGATGCAGTGAATGAGTGTAGTCTCTGGGGATGATGCAGTGAATCCGTATAGTCTATAGTGATGATGTATGAATGAGTACGTTCTCGAAGGATGATGCAGTTAATGAGTACAGTCTCTACGGATGATGCAGTGAATGAGTGCAGTCTCTAGTGAAGATGCAATGAATGAGTGCAGTCTCGGGACCATGCAGTGATTGAGTGTAGTATCTAATGATGATGCAGTGAATGAGTCCAGTATATAGGGATGATGCAGTGAATGAGTGTAGTCTGTAGGGATGATGCAGTGAATGAGTGTAGTCTGTAGGGAGGATGCAGTGAATGAGTGTACTCTGTAGGGAGGATGAGGTAAATGAGTGTCGTCATAATAAAAGTTTGATGCAAGTTTCAAATGATGATTGCAATCAAAAGACAGACTCTTTTGAAGATTGAGCTGGATGTTCTGCACTTTTCCAAGTTGAATCCCTATCTAATTGTACCCCGAGGCAATGAAATGTAAGCAAGATGTTCATGTTACTAATATCTGTTTCCAGAATATTGTATTTAAGCAACTAATATGTCAGTTCTCGATTGTCGCGCGTTTCTTTTCCAATTTAATGAAATAGAATATTTGTTTAAGTCCTTTCGTGTACTCTTTCAATTTATCTCATTTTGCATTTCTAACTCATCACGGAGTCTGCTGGTGACTTCTCTGGAATTAATGCGCACTTGGAATTTCGTATCAGTCAATTGGGTAAAGGTGGATGTAGGCAGGGGCGAAATCGGCGTGCAGCCCCCTAAAAATCATACAAGAATACTGAAAATGGCTCCATTTTAATACGTTATATTTCGCCCAACTATCGAGGGTCGGTGTAATGACCTACATGACACCATAATATTAATGATGGGTAAATAAGTAACCACGTACGTTTTATTGATAAACGTTTATGTTGTAAAATGAACAGAGGAAATGTGCATTTGCATGAAAGTAATATCAGGCTGTGATTATTTTTTTTTACATTTATAGTCGGTTTTAAAGTACTGATTCCTAGCATGTTTTGTCTTCAGCAAGTCGCTACATAACACATCAGTAATCAAGCATAGTGTATTACCAATCATTAGTGTTATTTCGACGAATTGCTGGAACACCATACATGTAGCTTCAATATTACCATATTATACCCATTCCATTGAGTGACCCTTCAATAGTTGGGCGGAGTATATTTGCCGTGACATTTCAAAACTTTATTAGGTAAGTGTAGAAATAAGGCAGAACATGTTGAATACTTCACACACTGCTCTATGAAACAATATAACTCTGGGAACCTCATTAGAAGTTACTCCACCCTAAAAACGTTACGTCTCTCCTTACCCCAAAATACTGTATCGGATTAGACCAAACTGGTCGCCACACCGAACTGGTCGCCACGTCGAACTGGTCGCCATACCAAACTGGTCGCCAAGCCGAATTTAATGTTTGACTTGGTGTTCTCGTCTGTTCCCGATAGGCACTCCATATATCTGATTAAATTAAAAGTGCCTGATTAAATTTTTTAGTGGCTTTTTTTGGTGAACCTTATACTACTCCCGAAACTTAGCGTCACAATTATAATAATAATAATAATAATAATAATAATAATAATAATAATAATAATAATAATAACAAGGATTTATATGATCCGAGAACAGTCAGAAGGACGTGTTAGACACATCATGAGGGATTCCGACTTGGATCAGTATGGACCCAGTTAACTCTGTATATTCCGGACTGTAGTGTATATATAATGTTGGATTACATCATGGAGATTATATCAGGACAGTGTACTACATCATGCATATATAACATCATGTAAGTACAGGCGTTAATCTACATAACATTGTATTAAATTCAAAATCCACAATATTTTATGTCCAACTGTACTATGTTGGGCTCATTTGTATATATATTGCTATGCCTTTGTTTCATATTTGTGTATATAATGTCATGTCTGTCACATGAACAAGTACTCACTTGCCTGTATATATTAGCCTTAAGTTTTTTCTTTGTACAAAAGGATACTTATCTTACTCTTTCGCCATGTGAAGTTAACCAGTACAGTGCCGTATCTGACGTGTGTAATCCTGAATTGATGTCCGAAGAGAAAATATACAAGATTGAACTCCATTTCCCAAATACAAAATTCAAGACGACTTATTATATTAACAATCCCCGACTGTTGCTCCACACTTTGCTCATATGTCTTTGTAAATGCAACCTTCCGTATGGGTAATGATGTAATTCAGTATCGTGTGGCAATCGGGGTATTTCATAATGTTATTAGCTCAAAACCTTCGTCAAGTAAAATCTTATTGAAATTTACGCTCTCCGAATTTATCGGAAAGTTACTCCTGAATGAACTGCACGAAATGTCGGCTATTTTGTCAGCAGAGTGTAAAAAGTGTATTCTCATTGCTTCTTTGTGTGTTATGCAATCGTGTGTGGGCAATGTTAATGTCACGCTAATTTTAGTGTTGTTACTCATGCTCGCAGGTGACGTCCACCTGAATCCCGGGCCAGTCAACCGTGTCAATACAAAAGAGAGCAATGAACTCTCTATATTTCATTTAAATACCAGAAGCATACGACACAAAGTTGATTTTCTTGCTGAATATTTATCCGAGTTTCATATTGTATGTTTCACTGAAACACATTTAGATAGGTCAGTTGCTAGTGATGCTATAAAGTGGGATAATTTTCATGAACCAATCAGGAAGGATAGAAACTGTTATGGTGGTGGGGTTATGATGTGTGTGCAAAAATGTATATCATTTAACAGGAGATGCGATTTAGAGAATGCCCTCGATGAGTCGATATGGATTGAAATATATTTACAACATAAATCATTATTATGTTGTGTGGTCTACAGACCAGAATCTTCCACGACTGGATTCTGGGATCGATTTGATTCAAGTATAGAAAGCGCTTTAGATAATGTTGACAGGGTAGTAATTGTTGGAGATTTAAATGAAAACCTTTTGATAAAAAAGAGCAGTAATTTAAAGGAATTAATGTTGAGAAAAAACCTTAAGAATATTGTAACGGAACCTACCAGAGTTACTTCAACCAGTAGCACATTGATTGACCCCATTATTATCAGTAATGATGTTCAGTTCACAGAGAGTAGTGTTGTTGATTTTGACCGTAACATAAGTGATCATAGAGGCACACTTGTACATCTCAATGTAGGTTTCACAGCTAGTGTATCATTTACGAGACAGATATGGTGTTATAAACTAGGTGACTATGAAAAACTTAATGCATTAATAGAAAGCGTAGATTGGAGTCGATTATTTCAAACATGTAACAGTGTAGATGAAGCTGCAGATATATTCTATCACAAATTAAATATATTTATAGAGGAATGCATTCCATCCAGCATTGTTACTATTAGACCGGATGACAAACCCTGGTTCAATTCAAACCTCAGGCGAGAATGCAGGAGGAGGGATAGATTAAAGAAAAAAGCAAGGAATTCGGGAAAGGATAAAGACGTTGTTGCTTATCGTAAACAGAGAAATAAGGTGAATAATATGAAAGCGTTTGCTAAAGAAAAGTTTTACTCAGATGCTGATGTATTTTTAACAAATATGTTAACCAAAAATAGACCTTCATATTGGAAACTGTTACGGCATTTAGTTAAGGCTTCTGGTTCTGCCACGTGTATTCCACCAATGAAATGTAATGGTGAGGAAACTCCATTTGTATTTTGTGATAAGGAGAAAGCTGAATTGTTAAATACATACTTTGCTTCTATATCAACTGTTGATGATACCCATGTTAATGTACCGGATGTCGAAAAACGTACCCCCAGTGTGTTGAGCAGTATTGAACTAAATATTGATGAAGTACGTGATATTATTAAATGCTTACAAATACAGAAGGCCTGTGGGCCAGATAAAATCAGTCATAAATTATTAAAACTTATTGTTAATTCTGTGAGCATTCCACTATGTATATTGTTTAACATGTCTTTGCAATCTTGTGTTTACCCTACTATTTGGAAGAATGCTCATGTTATGCCATTATTTAAGAAAGGGGATGCTACAATTACATCAAATTACAGACCCATATCACTAATAAGTTGTGTTGGTAAAGTTTTTGAGAGAGCTGTTCTCAAGCATCTTTCTAATTACTTTTTAGATAACAAACTATTATTCAAATTCCAGTCAGGCTTTCAAGCGGGTCACTCTACTGTACACCAGCTAATAGAATTACATCATCATGTGTGTCAAGCTCTAGATAAGAAAGACAACTATTGTATGGTATTTTGTGATATATCCAAAGCCTTTGATCGTGTATGGCATAAGGGATTATTGGTGAAGCTAGAAAGCTAAGGTATTGGGAGCAACGTATTAAGATAGTTAAGCAGTTACATAAGCAGTCGCAAGCAAAATATTATAGTCAATAGTATATTATCTAATTCAGTCACCTTGCAAGCGGGAGTTCCTCAAGGATCTGTGCTTGGGCCAATCTTATTTATTGTTTACATAAATGATAAAGCTGACCAATTAAAATCTCTCACTAGACTCTTTGCTGATGACACTTTTCTTGGCTGTGCTTCAACCGATGATAATTTTATTGCTTCCACTTTAAATACAGATCTGGAAACTATAAATATTTGGGCAATAAAACATGAAAAAAGTTCTTCCAAATCAGTGAAATATTGTGAAATTGGCATCGGCAATTGAAACGTTTACGACAGATTCGTGGGCATGATTTCATATCACGATGGTTGCGATGTTCGTAACATGATAACCGATTGCAGGTGTTGAAGTTATTGTTTCTGTATTTTTTAGTATGTGATACGAGCACCTCTGGATGGAGTCGTCAAAAAAGTACTATGTGAACTTGGTCAGCTTGTCGACAAGGGAAACAAACTGGTCACCCTGGATATAGATCCGCCATCGTAGTTGGGGTGACGACAACCGGCTCATGGGCATCCTCGGAGTTGAGGGAGGGAGTTTAATATTATATTTTAGTGAACGTGCAACTTAGCGTTTAAATACTGAGAAAGTTTGTAAGCACGCAAATGTTTCTCAACACATAAACTTAGTGGTCAAAGTTAGACTGATGTCATTGAACATCTGGTATGCAAGATATTCAAACAACCTGTTGAGTGGTAAGCTTTAAAAAGACCACGGACCCAGTCTGTTGCCACTCTTTTTTTACACCACGTGACCGCTTCACTGGACAACTGTTTGGACACGAAATGTTATCAGGCTGTCTCCTCACGAGGCCGACTTTTGTGAGTTAGACATTGTGACGAGGCCGACTTTTGCAAGTTCGACATTGTGACGAGACCGACTTTTGTAAGTTCGACATTGTCACGAGGCCGACTTTTGTAAGTTCGACATTGTCACGAGGCCGACTTTTCAAGTTAGACATTGTCACATTTAGAGGAGATGCGAAAGCAGGGTTAATTTGGTTGAGATGTTGGGTACAGGGTTACATTTGGTGGAGATGTGGGGTAACTCCCTTACGCAGTGGTAAAACTGATTCCTGTCGTATTGGTATTATTCTCTAATTGAGAATCCATCTCGTCGCTTCCCGCTGCAGTGAATAAAATGTTTAATATTTGTGAATTTCGAGGTGGGAGAAGATCGCCGTCTTCACCAGGAACTCTTCCTTGATACCAGTCCTGACAAATTCGCGGTGGCAGAAATTAAATAGTGCGGAGATTTTACGCCCGCTTCGTTTACTCAATCTATAGACTGATTTTCGGGTAAACTTCCGCAGTCAAAAGTGCATCTCACTAACTCTACCACGCGCATCACTGTCACAGCCAGAAGAGGACATTTTTTCTGGAGAAGCAGTATTTTTCTCTTTCTCTTTCTGTACATTGGGTTTAACAATGTTATAGTCTTACATTATTGATTCCCAGGGTGACCTCCCATTACTTAGACAGCCAGTTGTTAGACACCTTAAAATAACAACTTTTCTGGTTGAGTGCACAACAAAGTGCAATGCTGTTACCTTGATTGATAATGGAATGACCCATAACTAAACACCAACATATAACAAAACAAAAACAACAATTATTATACCTCATAATTGTCTTTATGGATTTAATGCTAGTCTGAGGATGTATGGGGTATTCTGTGGGTTTAAACTCCACGCGTGCCATGCGTGGACAGTTGAAGCCCTTACCAAGTTGCAAAGCGCTCATTGGCTATTACTGGGCGGAGCTAAATGCTGATTGGCGGATCACCCCGCGGAACGGGGTCACAGTTGTCCTTTGTTTCACTAGCCATTTTGATATAAGCAGCCTTGGACATCTGAGGAAATTCATTTTAATGTGAACACTTGTGGGACCTTGAGTATTTGTTCAGCATCGTTAGTCTGCTGCTTGTGACCTTACCCTTTGTCGGCGTACGCGGACATCGTGACATTTGGCCAGAGTTTCGTGTGCCGTTCAGTGGTAAGGTTCTTTCCTGTGAAGAGTTGAATTATTATTCTTATTTTTGCCTCGTGTCATTCGGGCGCATTGCAACTGGTTACCGTAACCGGTTCGGGGTGCAGCTGCCTTGTGGGACTGCTGTTTGAGCCAACATGACTTCGAGTGGCCGTAAAGTGTGCCTGTTTGGACATTCGTACATTCGGAGACTACAGGAATTTTGCACAAAGGATGGATCGGACAATTTGCACCTGGATGTGCATTTTCGAGGGAAGGGAGGATTACGGGTGCGACGTGTAGTGGACAATTCGTTTCGGCATGAACTCATGTGCTTCCCTTCTCGACCGGATATCATATTCATGCAGATTGGAGAGAATGACATTTCCCCTTTCACGGATTGTGACAGTCTTGTGCGGGATATTCTGTCATTAGCCAGGCACTTTCGGTATAGTATCGGAATTCCCCGTGTGGTAATAGGTCAATTACTACGCCGATTACCGTTCGCGGCATGCACGGACTTCAACGCTATCGTCGTGAGGTCGAATGTCTTGTTGGCAGAAGCAGTCCAGGCGTCGCCGGGGATCAGGTTCTGGAAACACCGAGGAGTTTGAGCGCACTTGGGCCATCTGGGCCCGGATGGCGTTCATCTGTGCTGCGCCCTGATCAACTTGCACCCGATGCGCAAATATCTGCGCAGCATACGGAGCGCAATGCTCCACTCGGCATAATGTCGCAGGCCAGTACATTATTGTATTTTTTATTTTCTGACTTGCTCTTTCTTGTCATTGGCTAGTCCTATAAAATATATTTTGTGCCGTTCAAAGGCTGCTGGTTCCAAAACCATAAATTTAGTCATGGGTTACTCGGGTGGGTTCCTCAGTTCATCTTTTAGTAACATCACTCCCTTATCTGTGATGTGTGGGTACGTGTACCCTGCTACACATAGCCCTATACCCAGTCCCAGTCCTCCAATGCCACACTGGTACAATACGGGTGTACACACCTGGTCTGTTTCCGTCAGTTTTATGTATATTTATCACCCAGCATTATCCGTGTCCCACATTTTGTCTGCTTAGAGTATATATCTGCTGCTGGTTGCCTTGGCATGATTAATATGGCATACAGTTTATGACGGCGGTAAATTCCAGTATTTGTCTGGTTAGGTTGTTTTGCACCCGTAGCTTGTGTCCAGCATAGGACCTTGGGCCTGTGGAATTGTCATTATTACTAATACTTTTCCAGGCATTGACCCTGGGCCGTTACTATATTTCCAGGCTTTGAGCATGTGATTAGGTTCCAGAAATTGAGTCTGTGATCGTGTTGCCAGGCATTGCGTCTGTGCTTACCTTTCAGGCATTGAGCCTGTGATTCCCTTTCCAGGTATTGAGCCTGTGATTACGTTTCCAGACATTGAGTCTGTGATTCCCTTTCCATGTATTGAGACTGTGATTACGTTTCCAGACATTGAGCCTGTGATTACGGTTCCAGGCTCTATGCCTGTGATTATTTTGTGACAAGTCTTATCGTTGCTGTATCATGTTGTCGATCATTAACTTGCCATACTTGCTGTTACTATAGTAATCATCATTACTTGCCAGGCCCAAGCTTTGCTGCCTTAGCACTTTTCCAGGC
>JAUELE010182928.1:0-13579 GCA_031471655.1 Diodora aspera
CCGGCCATGAGCCTGGATCTGAACCCACTGGAATACATTTGTGACATCATTGTACGCCGAGTGCAAGCCCTGGACCCACCTGTACAAGATCTGGCCGGGTTGCAAGCTGCTATACACCGTGAGTGGCAGCAGTGCCTCTGGAGCGAATCAGGAGATTCACCACAAGCATGAGAAGAAGGGTTGCAGCAGTCATCCAATCACATGGCGTGTCTTTATTACTTGTTTACTTAAGATGACAGAGAACATTTTTCAACTGGTAAACAATCATTGCCATCATGTTGGAACTCTGTAGACCAAGTAAAGGGACAAGTTTTCATGTAAAACCAATGTTAACGTTCATAAGCCAATTTAATGAGTAAACTTTTGCACATTGTATTCAAAGTAGTGTTTTCCTGTAGCCAAAAGGATGCACTCTAAAAAATAATGTCATTTCAGCTATTAATTTCACCATAAATTCATAACGGTTGGGTCACGCCAATCTGGAAAAATCGGGTGGTGCTTGATTAAGTTCTATGTGTATATTTTAAACAAAAATGAAAATTTTACAACTTTGAAAAAATAATGTAAAAAATAGCTTGACCCTTCATTAAAGACGCCGAGTATATTTAAAGAGTAGTAGTGCAGATGGACAAGGTCATGCTATAGCCCAGGGGTTCAGTGGCCCTGGTGTCCTGTTGCTCAGTCTAAGGGCCCGGGTAGTAGTTAATTTGACACTGCCCAAAACGCTGCATGCCCCCTTTGTTTCAATGTGGTTCGGGAGGGTGACGATTTAATTACTTGCAGTGTCCTCCTCCTCCTCCCCCTCCTTCTCCTCCTTTTTCGAACGCCCCCTACTCCACTTGAAGGTATTTAATGACCTTCACAGTGTTGCTGATATCAGACACGGTTACTAGTATTTTACTAACGGAGGATCGAAGGCCTCTAATGGAAGAAATACGGCACTTACAGCTACGTCCTCGTCCTCCGCTTCTTCTTCTTCTGAGCTCGTAGTAACCCTTAAGCGCGGTAGTAAGTGGCAACGTCGGAAGTAATATAATATTATGGTTGAGCTCTACGGGAAGCATGAGCGCCTACTTCCAACGTACACCTACTACCAGCTCATGCATGCGGGCCCAGGAGTTTTCCCTCTCCCACATAACCGCCATTCAGAATGTCGGATTATTTGCAAAATCCTAATGAAATGATTGCCTGATGCCCCCAAGCACAATGTAAGTCATTATTTTCAGCCTTAATATGATCGGTTTAAGGTAGAATTAGTATTAAGGGAAAATTGCACATGCATTTACCGTCATCCTTCCAGTATACTACTCAAGATAAATTAAGGGTCAAATATAGTGATAACAATATTTTATTAACAAGAAACCGTATATCCGAAATCCACTTGATAACATGTTGGTACACATGTAACAAACGTATGTACGCATGTTTAAAGTGACAATCATGAACAACACGTGCACATGTTGCATGTTCCGATACATCATGAATTTCAGAGACATTCATGTGAAGCACATTTTCTTAAAATTCAGTATTAGGGTGATTGTCATTTTTAAGCTAGTAGTAACAAAACTGTATGAAAACACACTTTCTAAACAAAATTTAATATGCTCACATGGGTAGTTCCGGCAAATCTTCAAACAGCAACATCGATTATATCAGTTTATGCTTGTATACTGAACCGCAAAAGAAACGTCATCCCAAGTAACATTGCATGAAAAGTTGTCATTTAAATATCTGAATATTTTTTGTCAAAGTTCCTAAAATTTAACATTACCTCGTCGGGAAAAATGAAATTTGAGGATAAAAGAACAAAGCAGATGACAATAAAACTGATCATACCAAACGCATCACGGCAACGGCCATGGTAACTCGATGCATATGAGTTCCATGCACATTGAAATGCACATTGAAATGCACATTGAAATGCACATGCGTTCCCCCATTTCTTGCCCTATAAAAACCCACCCAGATTGGATAACATTCATTCGTTATTGAATTGCTACGACATGCCAAAATTGACAAGAAATCAGCGACACCAAGCCCTTGGGCCATTGCAAGCTGGACAAACGGCCGGGCAAGTAGCCAATGCATTTCAAGTCCACGTAAGTACCATAAACAGGCTCCAGCAACGGTACCAGACCCCCAACACTATAGATGCCCGACCATGTAGTGGAAGACCAAGGGTCACCAGCCGACGTCTGGATCGTCAAATTGTGCGACAGCATCTTCAAGATTGCTTTGTTACTGCTGTGGAAACTGCTCGACAGACCATGGGGACACTTTAGCGCCGGGACCGTCTTCAGTGGGCAACACAGCACCATCATTGGCGCCACCAGCAGACTAGAGCCGTTACTGTATCTCAACAGCAGATGTCAGAGAGAGAGAGAGTCTGGGGAACTTTATTGGGATGCTGTGTTGTTGAGAGACTCGTAGGGTGGTCCAAGCATCATGGTGTGGGGTGAATTGGTCTTGCACAGAGAGTCAGCCCTGTGGTCTTCCAGAATATCGGTCCAAGGAGAGGCAATGGTGTCACAGCAGCTCGGTAAATCGATCAAGTCTTGAGACCACACGTCATACTTTATTTGGCACGTCGCCGCAACCACGAGCTTCAACATGATAACGCCCATGCCCACACTGAGAAAGCAACAAGAGACTTCCTTCAGCAGAATGACATCTGAACCATGCAGTGGCCTGCCCTCAGTCCCAATTTGAGTCCCATTGAGCACCTGTGGGACAAGATTCAAAGATATCTAAATGACGTCCGACCAAGGCCAAAACGTGCAACTGAACTGTGTCAGGCGTTCCTCAAAGGGTAGCTTCAAGTCCCTATGGCCTTCATCAACCGCCTCAGCCATTCCATGTATCGATGTTGCACGGCAGACATCAATGCACATGGCGGACACACGGGATACTGACTTGTGATGCCATTTTCTCAGAGACTAGTGTTGTGTTTCACTTTAGTAAACCACTCTAGTGACGTCACTCTATTGTCTCAGCTGTTGATTCTACCGCAGGAATCAACTGCTAGAATTAACAGACGTTTTGCACGTGGAAATCAAACCAACACAGGATCGATAGTAAGAAAGAGAAAGCACAATATCCCCATTTTAGTCGCCTTGTACGACAAGCATTGGGTTACTGAGGCCCTATTCTAAGTGACACCACGTCACTCCCCGGAAGCCCCACAGGGTAGGTAAGAGGAAGTCTCGTTGTGGTGACGTCACGTTCTCGGGCCAAGGGTGCGTTCGCGAGAGGTGTTTCTGGGACTAAGAACAACTTTAGAACAGCGACAAGAAAAGGTTCTTCTGCGGAAAGGTTCGGGAAACGCATGGAACATGCATATTGTATTGCAGGCTAAGTATAAATAAACTCCAATATTAGTATTTTATTTTGATAAGTTTGCGTACAGAAACTGAACACCTTGTATTGCTTCATGTTAAATTGACATTGATTCATCCCCTTTTTTCTTTTCCAGCGTCTGATCCTTGCTCACCTGTGCCCAAACCCAAGGTTTGTAAATGTCTGTACGGTCCTACTTTAACCAGTACAGTAATCAGGGTGTAGTGTCACGGGTCAGATTTCCTTTATTTGTGAACTTTTGGTTGGTCAAATGGAGAAAAATATTCAGATGCAAATGTTGTCAGACTTGTCTAATAATGTTCTCACTGCTTGAAGTTAATTTGAATAAAATTTAGTTGGAGAAAAACCCATGTCATCTGCCTATACATAACTTTTTCCTCTTCAGGGATTTCCAAGGGCCCTTTTCTCTCCTGAGCCGGGGATGAGTGACTCTGAAGACTTGGTACAAGAGCTGAATGTAACTGTTGATGAGGACCATCAAACTTGTGGGTCATCAGCTGGACATTCTTCAGGAACTCCTGTTTGTCTTAGGAAGTCTGTGATAAGAGGTCATCTCCTGAAGTCTTCAAGTCAACAGAATTTTGAGGAAAGTTCTCTTGGTGAATCTCCACATAGGAGAATAGGTGAACAGGTTGATAACCTGCAAAGAGACTCACCTTGCCGTAGTGCTACAACTGGCAGAGAGGGTCCTGAGGTAACCCAAGGACATCGTCAAGTTAAAGGACGGAGACATGGAGGAAGGAGAAGAAGGGGTAGCTTGCATTTGAGTCCTTTAATCTTAGACCATGAGAGAAATGTTTCTGTTCTGGAGCAGATGGGGAAGCTTGGTCCAGTTGAGAGCACTTTCACAGATGTAGCGGACAGAGCGAGTTCAGCACTAGAGGATGATGTGAAGCTGAAGATAAACATTCTAAGAAAAGCTTTTGGTTATGAATCTCAAGAAGCCAATCCAAAAAATGTTTCTACATGTACTGTTACAAAAACTGAAGAGAAGGTTGTGCAATCTGTATATACTGAGTATTCAAACAAAACAGATTTCAATGAACAGATTTCATTGAAATCTCCCTTGCTCAACAGAAAGAGAAAACATGCAAGGTTACCACAGGATTCACAAAGTTCTGATGTAATTGAAGCAACTTCTCTAGTGAGTCAAGTTCTCTCGGACTTTATAGAGAGTCCAGCAAGTTTACAAAGTCGACGTAAAAGTGCTCCAAAGGGTAAGGGTCAAAAACGTAAATCTGTTGAAGCATCACTGCCTGAAGATTATAAGGAGGATATGTCAATGTTTACTCCGTCTAGCGGTAGTCAGACCCTCAAACCTCAATCAATATTGTCGTCGAGAAAATCAAAGACTAGTTCCAGTCGCAAGAGAGTGAGGTTTGCAGAAGAGTTGTGTCAGAGGGAGGGAGAGGAGAAGGTGGTGTCTAAAAAGCTTGACTATGTTGAATGCAGAGACACTTCAGCAGAAAGGTCAACTCAAGGTCAGTATGCTGTGCCAGATTCTGACAAAACTCGTGCTGAAAAGTCAAACTCTCCCACTAATTATGTTCAGATGGCGTATTCATTCAATGAGTTGTCGAGTGGGGAACAGTGTTTATTTGACTCACAATCAGACGATGCTGCAGAGTCGGAGGTTCAGGACATAGAGAAAAAGGAACTGGATGTGATTTTGACAAATCATGGATGTTTCAATGACAAGAATCAAAAAGTCCAAACAGATGCAATGCCCCCAGTTTCAGGAATGCCCAGTGTTGTCAAGATGGAAGATAGTAGAGACACAGAGAATGAAAAAACTGGGAAAGACACTTGTGGGTCTGTGTTTGATGGCTGTTCAGACTTGCAAACTACCCAAGTCAAAGAGGAGAGCTCTGTAAAGTCTGAAGTATATTCAGTATTGTTGGATGTGAAGAATGGAAAAGACATGGCTGAAGACACAGGTGATCAGAAGTCTGAAGTAACCTTAGAGATAGAAAATGTAGCAGGTATTACTCCAGACATTGAATCTCCTGGAGATGCTCATTTGCTTGCTGCTGTTCTATTACATGACCAGCACAATGACCAGGTGAGTGACCATTCTCCTGTAATTCACCCGCAGGAGAGTGACCAGCCTCAGACAGTTGGGCAGGCGCAGGACGAACTTTTCTCCCAGGTCTCTCCATCCAGCCTCACAAAAATGTGTGTCATTGCCCACTCTGAGAAGATCATTCAGGATGATAGTAAATCTCAGAAAAACTCCTATCTGCATGAAGAAGATCCCAAGTGTCCTGAGCCAGAACTAACTGGCATGAGAGAAGTGGCTTGTGATAACCACTCACATATTTCAGTGTCTGAAGCTAATGCCAAAGATAGCATCTGTGATGAAGAGAACTCACTGAAGATCATGAGTACAGATGTGAAACTGAATATAAAATGTGATTCACAGGACATCTTATCAACAAAAACAAAATCAAGCCCCCTTCAATCTGATATGGATTTGCCATCTTGTTCTTCAGTTGAACTTCAAAATGTTTCAGACCGGACAAACAATGACATGTCAGATCACAAGGATACCTCATTGCATAGTCTATTCAAAAGGAAGTCGAAGAAAAGAGGCTTCTTTTACCCATCATCGTCTCAAATTAAAGCGGTTTGCCCACAAACAGTGTTTGACTTCCAGTCTACCTCCGCAGACCCTAAACCTCAAGCTATTGAATCTGCTACTGAGGTACCTGTTGCTTCTGATGGAAAGGAGGGGGAAATGATGGAAGGAGCTGCTTGTTTGAAGGACACCACTTCAAAAAATGATGAGTGTTTAAAGGATACAAATGTAGAGGAGGAGGTGGCACCGGAAAACATGAGGACAGATGTGAAACCAAAGTCTCAGAGTTATAATATGGGTAAGATTGCAATTGTAAAAATGTTTGTGCATCCAGACTCATGCATTGAAGGGATAGTCTTTGGCTGTTTAGAATTATATCTTATTATTTGTGATCTTGTAAAAGCTTAAAAGCTTGGTAGATGACAAAGTTGTGATATAATGGGATTTGCTATAATAGTTTAATAAGAACTGTTCATGGAGACTATGATATTTGCAATGCATTCAGTTTAGATACTGAAAACTTTTAGCCTTGGTTTACTTTTATAAATACTTCCGGTGATAAATTAGTTTTGTTAGGATGTTTGTTGTTCGGGTTCAGTTTGCTAATCAATTTCATCTTATTGCTAATCAGTTGCTCATAAATGACAATCAATTTGGGCTCAATGCTAATCTTAGACATCTAGAAATGTAAAAATGCTAATAAAAAATTTTAAAACAAAAAATACCCTTTTGATTGTTGTAGGATTCACCAAGTTCTCTGAGTTGTTTGATGACAGCATGGATGAAGCAGAATCATGGATTACAACTCGTAATGAAACATCTGCCGCGTCAACAAGATGTTCAGATTCCCAAGTGGTTGAGAGGGATAGTAAACTCAGCATTGTAACTAACGAGCCCATGGATAAAAATGTTCCTGGTTTTGATCAGAAGCTTACTCATTCTGAACAGTTAGACACAAGTAACACAAATAAGTTGGATAGTTTTCACAACTCTGTCGGACAGCCATCCATTCCATCTAAGAGTGCAGACAACATACAGAAGGCAGAAGCAGGAGCTGGTGGCTATCTTGGTAAATCGGCACCTGAATATCCTTTGGGGTCCCAATACGTTCGTACGATGATCAGTGATGTGCAGGAGGAGCTGTTCTGTGATATTGAATTCTCACAAGTTGATGTGATGGACTCAGAAAATCAGCCTCCGGCAAGTGAAGATGAAGAAAAACTCCAAGCCAATAGTAACAATTCAGCAAATTTGCCAAGCATTATCGTTGAAGATGATGGAGAAATTACTTTCAAGAAACCAGAAGTGCCTGAAAGGGTGAAACATCAGACACTAAGTGATTCTGATACAGATATTCTCCTAAGTGACCTTGACCTTTCAGTGAGTTGTGCCAAGGATGTATGCAAATCAGGGCAAAATATCCAAAGCTCAAATGCGCTTCCGAAGGGAGAAAGTAATGTTCATTTGTCTCTTTGCAAAGTTCCTGAGAGCAAGATTTCTAAGACTACTTATTCCTCCTTGAGTGAGACTGACACTGATATTTATATTGCATCAACAGAGGAAGTGAAGGACCTGTCCTCTGACATGTCTGTGGAGGGAAAAATAGTACCTAAGTACACTAAAGTCTCAAAGAAATCTAAATTGTGGAGGAAAGAATCTGTTTTGCTTGCAAAGTCACTTGTACTGAGTGATTCTGATTCAGATGTCGGTCGTCCATTCTCCAGAAGAGCCAGAGAAGGTGTTCCAAGGGGAAGAGACAGATGGGTGGAGGAACCTAGAGTTGTTAAAGAATCTCACCCAGACCTTGTGTGGAGTGACCTTGATGCTGAGAAATTTGACCTTGATTCAGAATGTCCTGAAGTAGAGGATGTTAAACAGCATGATCAAGACAAAATGCCGCTCCAAGGTTCTAATATTTGTGATGTTTTAGGAACTAACTCTGCGTTAGACAGTGGAGGCCAAAGTAATGATACGTTAGTGAAGACAGTTGAGGCGAGTGCAGCAAGACCTCAGTTTGTGGTTGTTGATGAAGAGATTCAGATGAGAACAGTCCAGTTAGGTGAACAGAGCTTGGTGGAAAATGACAAGAATGAATCATCCACAGGAGATGGCGTGAGGTCTGAAACATTTGAAAGAACAGTATGCTCCATAAAGAATAAAACAGGAAATTTAGTAAATCCAGTTTTTGAAAATTTGTGTTCTGACAAAAATGCTCTTCAAAGAGATCAAGATAATCTTCTAGAGAGTAAAACTTTGGATTTGCCTTTGCAAGAAACCAAAAGTTTGACTAAAAAAATAAAAGTAGAACAGTGCAGAGAAGCACTTGGAAGTGAAGTTACTGAACAAAGCTCCAAGGATCAGTTGGAAAGAAACCAGTTAGTTCCTGCCAGTGCAACTGGAAATGTAACGGGATTCTCTACAGCTGGTGGCAGAAAGTTGGATTTGGATGGGACTTCTATACATAAAGCAAGGAATTTGTTCCAAGATCTTGAAAGTGATGTTTCTTCAGTTAGTAATTTATATTCTCAACAAAAAGATTTAAGATCTAGTAAACAGAACTCTGACATGAGTGAACAACTCTCTGTTGGTGAACAGGTCGATAATTTAAAGTTGTTTGGTGGAAGTGAGGTATCTGGTTTCTCCACTGCAAGTGGTAAGATGTTCAATCTTGACATCAGTGCTCTTCAGAAGGCATCTACTTTAATGGATGTAGAAGCTGATCAGACAGCCGGAGCCTCAGAATTGAAGCCAGTGACTCAAAGCATGAGACCAGGCTTTTCCAGGAGAAAGAAAACCTACATTAATGTAGCAGATGTCATTGCAGGGTGTTCTGAGGAATTCAAGGAAACTCCGTCATTCTCAACTGCCAGTGGCAAAGCAGTAAGTCTTGATGGTGAGGCTTTAATGAAAGCTCAGACCCTAATGGACTCTGTTGACAGACAGGAACCTCCAGTGAACAAAGTTAAACTTAGCAAGTCTACTTCAGAAGAAAACAGTCTGAACACAATCCCCGCAGATGAGGATCTTGAAACCATGTTGTCTGGTATGCTTAAAACAAAGTCGGAAGGTTTTCAAAAGAAAATTGATTTGCATGACCTCAAACCAAGTAAACATTGTGTTTCAAACAATGACATATTATCTGACAAGTCAAACAATGTAGAGAACCTTTTGGATGCCTCTGTAGGGAAACTGTTTCCATCTAAAGATAAAAAACTGAACGAAATGTTGAAACCCAAGGGTTTTCGTCCATTCAAAAAGCCCAGGTTAGTGCAAAAACCAAAAACAACACGCTCATCATGTTCACTAGGAAGTGTGGACATGCCCAATAAAGAAGCAGAACAAGATATGAGTGAAATGATGCTTCAGGAATTCTCTCATGACATGACAGAAGCTTCTCAGTCTTTCAGCCAAGGCTCCAAGAAAGTTCAAGATTATACACTAAGAGAAACAATGTGTCATAACGAGGAAAAACAAAATGAAACGGTTTGGAATGAAAACAACAATTCACAGAAATATGAGGTTAGTAGTGCTTTGATAGAGAATCCAGCTGAACATTTGACAATGGTTAATTCAAAACTGTCAGGAGTGTATGCTACAGATGGTAAGTCTGTACCTTCTACTCGAGCAGTGACAGAAGATTCCAAGATGTCCGAGTCATTTGCACATCCTGTGTTGGAGAAACTGTTTGAGGGTGACATGAGCAGCCAGATTGAAGTCACCAGGGGCAGTCTCAAGGTTGACAGACTTTTGGATGGGCATGGGTTTCAAACAGCCTCAGGCAGATCTGTTCCTTTGTCAGAGTCAGCTCTCTTAAAAGCAAATTCACTGTGGCAGGACCTTCAAGAGAATGAGTCTGACTTTGTGCGTCCTGAAGGTACAAGCTGTAAAGTATCAAGCTCTGCTGTGCAGAACCTTGAATGGGAAGACCATGTTGTTCCTTGCAAAAATCATGGTGATAGTAATGTTTCTAATGATGCAACAGGAGTAAGCATGTTTCAAACAGCATCTGGAAAAGGGGTGTCAGTGTCCAAAGAAGTGTTGGAGACTCCTAGAAAACTGTTGGATGAGTCTGCTAATGAAACCAGATCTGGTCTGTTTCAAACAGCATCTGGAAAAGATGTTTCTGTGCCTAAAGGTGCCTTGGAAAAGTCAAGAAAATTATTGGAGGAGTCTACTGAGGTAACTGGATCTAGTCTGTTTCAAACAGCATCTGGAAAAGGAGAGTATGTGTCTAAAGATTCTCTTAAAACGTCTGGAAAATTATCAGATGATTCTTTTGCAATTGGAGCAAGTCTGTTTCAAACAGCTTCAGGAAAAGGGGTATCTGTGTCCACAGATGCTCTGGAAAAGTCCAGAAAATTATTGGGTGAGTCTACAGATGTAACTGGATCTAATCTGTTTCAAACAGCATCTGAGAAGGGAGTATCTGTGTCCAAAGGTGCCCTTGAAAAGTCCAGAAAATTATTGGATGAGTCTACTGTTGTAACTGGATGTAGCCTATTTCAAACAGAATCCTGTAAAAACAGAATTTTAGTTAACTCTGTTGTGGTTTGGATGGTTAATATTTAGCAATAATATTTCTTCAAACATTATATTCATGAATAATTGTGTCGTCATGGAGACAGACATGTTATATGTTGGAAGTACTCTACAATGTTTACAAGACAAGGGTGAATAACTCTCTGAGCTCAGGATGATGTGTGTTGACAGTTATCGATAATGTGGTAGAGTTACTACCCCTGCAATGACTAACTATCCATTCATGTCAGAGATCCTAATATCACTGGGGCACCAAAATGACTGGAGCCAGCCCTGCAGACCCATGAGATGTAGTTTTGGTAGCTACAAGCCTTTTACATAACACAGCTTTGGAACATTAACCTAATACTGACTTAAACTCAAGATTACTGCTGATCATTCTTTTTATGCCTCTCAACGTAGTTTACCGAGATAAAACCAGAAGGAAGGTGCAGAAAATGGTTGTAATGAAATTGTATAGGGATGATATATGCACACAATGGCACAATGGAGGAATGGCTTCAGCTAGGAGAAGCTTGTTCACCAAGTCATGTGTAAGAAGTAGTTTTTGAACAGAACTGTAATAAGGAAAACAGGTTTACTACCAGTCTCTTGAAGAAGCGCCGTCCAAACTTACAGATCCAAATATATTACTGCAGGACTCTTTCATATAGGTAGATAACTATACAAGTTTGTGCAAGACATACAACCTTAAATATAAAGAATCAAATCTTCTCACTTAAAATGTAACCAATTCTTAAAATCGCTTGAGCCTCGTTCAGAGGTTTAAATTGTCTTGGACAGAGAATCAAATTGTTTTGGACTTTTCTGTGCTTGTTTTACACTGAAGTTCTCTTCGCTTTGTTATCACATGATGTTACAGGCCAGGAGGTCAGCGACAAAATCTTATTACTAGAGAGAAATAGTTGCTTACAGATTCTGGGACCTTATATACTGTATTGTTGCTATTATTGTTGCTATCATTTTATACTTGTGGCACATTGAGCGGTGTCAGCCCGATCTGTCGACACATGAAAAATATGTTGTTGCTAACCGTTGACAAAAGAAATTACCCGGCCTGTCGACATGGTGTGGTCACTTTACCGTGACAGTGTTAATTAATTGATGAGAATGCTTTCTTAGTGATTACTGATGGCTACTGTTCGTAAAATGAGTAAAGGGATTAAGTTAAAGAAATATTTTTCTTAAATAAATAAAAGTAAGACTATATTATGACCTATGTCTGAACACATGACCAATTGGGGTCAGCCTGACATTCTTTCTTAAATTAACAAGTATATTTACTGGATCATAGAAAATAGTTCAACTGTTTTATTTTACTCTATATCTTCTGTGACATAACTTTTTCATTTAAATAACGTTTCTGAAACATTTTTCGCTTCAAATAAACAGTTATTAAATGGCCACAGCATTGTTCCGGCTTATTTTGATAGTGATACTGTATCCCCTAGCAGACGATTTTCTGTCATCTGTGGCGTAAAGCCCTTTAATAAATATAGGTTTGCCCCGGCCTTTAATTGCTTTGTTAATCTCGGAAACACCGTGAAATCACTCATGTGTGACAACATCTCCATTTCCTGGATTGTCGACACATATTTGGATTGATTATTTTGCTGTTGTCGACAGTCCGGGCATGATTCCTTTGAGCTGGGTCGAATTCTAGAATTCAGTGCCTTTTATACAAATAGTCTGATTATTATTATTATTTACTTAAATTTGACTGTCTGGACAAGTTTGAAGGAGAACCTGATAATCAGAAGGAAGCTAACCGCTCCTCTGTGCAAGAGATGGTAAATACCTCATTTTAAAACATAAAGAGTTTATGATCAAACACAAGGCTAAGAATGCTTAGGGGAAAGGAGCCAAAGGCCTGATGGTATGTCATGATGATAGTTATGTAATGAAATATATAATATAATTGGTTGTAATGATATATATATATTGATAAAGTTCTAACTGCCTACTGGAAAAGTAAAACAAATGCATAATATTTTAATCGATGATCACAGTTCTTTTGTCGATTACTTGCCATGTAAATATGGAAATAAACATGTTTAAACCATTATACAGAGACAAAAATGTTTAGAAATAAGAATTTCAATGTTAAATTTCAATTGTCAAATATTTAATTTAATGGAGAAAAAATTCTTTTCTTGCAATAAAGTAATCATAACATGAGTTATACAGCTGTGTGCCTGTTGTGTCCACACAAAGCTCACCTAATTCTTAACACCGCGTTAGTGAAATGATAATACGGTAAAACTTCTAAACTTCCGAACACCAACAAATTATTTCTTTTATTTCTTTTTGACATGTTCAAATTTTTGTAAATTAGTGATCTCTGATAAAGTTAGAATTAAAAATGTTGGAAATTTCCACCAAAATGGAAGTAAAAAATTAAAATTTTGGAACCTGCTAAAGGTAACAATAAACATTTTTCGAAAATATTTCGAGTTCCAAATTTTGGAAGTTTTACTGTATGGTAGTGACGAGGAACAAAGCAAAACGCTACAACTGCAAGCACTATATATGATGTACATCTGCCACATCACACTGCTTAATACCATAGTCCTCTCCGCGTAGTACTTCAGGCGCAATGTAGTTAGGTGTCCCACAGAAAGTGTTTGTCCGGTCTCCCGGCCACAACCCTTCCTAAGGTTCACGAAAACAAGAAACAAGAGTATCAGTACATGGCAGCACTACTCCGAGACCTCAGCTGCTGGATGCTGCGTACATAGCTGAAAGGAAGCTCATTAGAAGCGCATGGTCTGGAGGCCCACAAGGAGTCTGGAGGATGTCCAGTTCTCAAACGACCTTGGATAAAGGTCAAATAAGGTGAAAGACAATTTTTCTTGATTTTGTAAAACCACACAGAAATATGATTATCTTTCTGTATGCAATCATTTGATGATACATCAAGAATGAAAACATGCCAACAACTATATCATATCCAGCCCTTTTAAAGGGGTTGGGGGGAGAGACATGTCAACCCTCCAGAAAATAGGTTTGCTCTCCTCCAAACTAAAACTTCCTTGATTTATCGAGCTTTTTTTTATCTAAGAAATGTATGCCCCTCCTATTTTTAAAAACACTGGTTTGGGGGGG